>JAAGKR010001015.1:46997-148081 GCA_011419295.1 Clarias macrocephalus | reverse complement strand
TTGCGTCATGCCATTGTCCGTCATTTAGAAGACCTTCATTCCTAGCCCTCTTAAGACACTCTCTAGCCCAATGACCTTCTCTGTTGCAATAAAAGCAACAGACGTTTCCCGTCCGACGTGACGGCCCCTGTGAACCTCCATGACCTCGTCCATAACCTCTGCGGCCCTGACCACGTCCACGTTCACTCGCACGTCCTCTACTTTTCTGCCCATCTCCCTCAACAAACAAACATGCAATTTGTTTACAATCCAACATGCCATCTCCTTCCAACGTCCTAATACGTTTCTCCAGTTCACCAATAGCCATGGTAGATCTGTCAGAGAGTTGAAATTTCAAAGCCTTAATAATATCCGGTCTACAATTATTAACAAAAGTATTGACAAAAAGCATATTAGGCTCCTTCGGATCCAACTCCAAATTACCCAAGAGAGTCCACGTTTCCTTGAAACATGCCAAGAATTTAGATGTACTCTCATTCTTGTCCTGTTTACAATTAGTCACCTGTGATAAGTCCCGTCTCGCCTGCTGCTTGGACAACAAGTATTTTGTCAATTGAGTCTTTAACACATCTAATGCTTTCGGGTCATCTCGCCACCAAAGATAATGCTCGGTGCGCCACACGGTTGCCGTTGTGAGTTCTTTTTCCTTTTCTGAAGTCCCTTCAGTTTTTGCCCTAACTCCCGAGGTTGAGGGACTCGCACCCTCCTCCTGCATCGTTTGATGAGACCGAGTCTTCATTGGAACGGGTTGTTTAACCTCAATCAATTCTGCAATCTCTTTCTTTTTGACACGATCACTATCGGGATGCAAACAAGGAACACTCTCCATAAGTTCTTCCTCATCATAGATTTCGCCCAAAACATGCTGCAACATGAATTTATAATCCGCCCCTACTAACTGACAATGACGAGAGGACTTCATCAACATGTCCACAAAAGGCAAAACATTGGTGACCGGTGGCAACATTTTAATGATATCCTTTAACGTACTTATGGACGGGGGATCAATTCTTGGACCACCTCTACCACTCAAAGACCAAACAAAAGCACTGTTTATACCTGACATCTGTACATTGTCGGGGTCTTCAGGATATTCTGGACCCATCGGATCATACGGGGACTCTGGGTCCAAGGGACCATTTTCACCTCTATATCTCCAATTTCCGCGGCCCCATGTTCCTCCAGACTCACCATAAAGGGTCTTGTCTTCTGTTGGAGGATTTGAGGCGCCTTTCTTAGGCCCTGCGGTCACGGCGGGAAAACTGGGATTATACGGCGGAGGCATAAAGCCTGCCACGCACGCTTTCATTTTAGTTTCCTGAGTTACTTTGGGGACCTTCGAGTCTCCCTTTTCTGCTTTTATTCGTTTATATTTGTCCCAAAACTTTTTCATTTCGACCCATTTCTGATAACCAGTCCCCATATACGGATAATCCCACTTTGGATCTCCGAATCCTTCATAAATCTGTGAGTGTGCCGAAACCAGATATTCAGGCATAAATGTCCCTACACGAGGAAAAGTCAAGAATTGAGGCTGACATTCGGTCCAACCTGCCAAATTATCCAACCATGGAGTAGTGAAATATGTCAATCCACATCTATTCATCCAATCTCGAGGTGTTTCCTCTGGACCAGGTTCCGGAAATGAATTGGTATTACCCATACTGCTTTGGACACGTTCTGATCAAAACTTAATCTTCTCAACACAACACAAATGACAAAAACATACAAACAATAACAATAAACATATAACAGGTGCATGCAGAGGGACCAGACACTACAGTTTTCGAAGTCACTCTCTCTGACTTCTAGGCGCCTTTTTGGAGTCCCGGACTCCTTAACCCTACTTCTTATTCGATCCCTGTAATCAGGCAATTATCTCTAAACAAACAGAAAGAGAAAACTTACCTAATTAGAGGGATCCCACTTCTGACACCAGACTGTTAGGGTTGTTTTCTGTACTAGTACGCTCTGTACTAGTCTCTCTGCAAGCCGGTCCGTCTGCAATACACCTCTGGCCAGGAGACGGGTCAAAGAACAGCCAAACACAGATGATTGCTCTTTTACCAGTCTGATTTTTATTATAGAAGCACACGTATATATAGTGGTTTGACACCCTCCTTTGCGAGCAGAATACAGAAAGTAGGGGGCTTAAACTTTAATGTCTACGACTGATATAAAACAAACATAAAGGTCATACATGTAAGGTGGAATGTCAAATTATGTGGTTAGGTAAATAAAACAAGAATAGAACAGAAAGTGCATGCTCTTGACTTCTTGAACTTCTTGATTTCCTCTTATTCGCACCTCTGCACACACAGTATACCAGGGCAGAGGATGTTCTGTTAGACAGGAAAGACCACAGACAGACAGACAAGAGATCATAATATCATATCAACAAAATCTTATATAGCTCAGACTACATTCTATTTTATTTACTTATCTCTTAAATGCATTTATCTCTAACAGGCCTATTTATAGGTTCATGTTCTTGATTAACTGACCAGTTCTTCCAGTTGATGATTAAGGGACACCTGGTTCTGAAGCAGGTGAAAACCTTGCCAATAGAAGCCTTCGCTGTTGTTTTGAGAACACTGTTTAGGAAGGCTGCAACTTACGGCGACTTCACTGACTTGGAGGAGTAAACGTCATCAGTGACCAGCTACATCAACAAGTGCACAGATGATGTTACTGATGATGTAAGCGCGCACATGCCCAGAGAATGCTCAAACTGTTTAGAGATAGTGGTAACATGTGGCAGGGCATACAAGCAATCACCAACAAAAGGACATCACCAAAGGAAAGTCACCGTCACCCGCCTGTGACAGTGACGGCTCCATTCCAGAGGCGCAGAACACCTTCTACCCTCGCTTTGACATGCAGAACATCATGACGGTCAAGAGAAACCGTGTGTCTCATCAGCAAGAACCAAGAGTCAGCACAAAGAGAGGAAGTGAAGAGGCTGTACAAGGCTTGTAGGCACAACAACCTGAAACGCTGAACGTTGCTAAAACAAAGACATTGTTGTTGACTTCAGGAGGACACAGAGCGGCAACTCTCTGATGAACATCACTGCTCCTGTGTGGAGATCATCAACAGCACCAAATTCGTGGTTGTCCACCTGGAGGAGAACCTCACTCGGTCCCTCAACACCAACTTTGTGCAAACGATAGCATTAAAAACGTCTTCTCTTCCTGAGAAGGCTGAGGAAGACCCAGCTTCCACCACCGATATTTACCACTTTCTATAGAGGGACTATCGAGAACTTCCAGAGCAGCTGCATCACTGTTTGGTTTGGGAATTGTAACATCTCGAACCGCAAGACGGATAGAGAGAACAGCAGACGAGGTGACCTGGGTCTCTCTTCCGCTTATCGGAGTCATCTAAACTACACGGTGCATCTGCAAAGCCACCAACATTGTGGTTGATTGGACACACAGATCCAATCAACTCTTCACCCTCCTGCCATCTGGAAAAAGAAAGCAAAGCATTCGGTTACTCACATCGAGACAAAAAATTTAAAATCTTTACTGTGCAACATTTTCTTTTCAAAAGACATCCTTATCCTAAACAAAAAAGGGACTGGACTGATAAACAAACAAACACACACACACACACACACACACACACACACACACACACACACACACACACACACACACACACACACACACACAGATAACAACACACTCATTACATCATCAGCACAAAGTACTGATTATACGGTTATACATACCGTTTTCTTTTTTACGAGCCGGGTGTTCACAGGTTTTTGGTGCTTTGAGGCAACTTGTTCTCTTTTCCAGAATGTCAAATAAAGTCAGTAGAAAAATCTGTAACTGAATAACTACTATATATTATTAAAAGGCTTTCTTACCCTTTGTTTTTTGCCCGCACATACGGCAACATTCTTTGTAGAATAAAGCAACATGTCGGTTGCTACTAGGAACTGCAAATGCCTACAGTGGTTTCGTTCACTTTCTTTTATAGCTTAGGAAGCTCCCTCCCTCCCCCGCCCAAAATAGTGTGAATTTCTGCACCGATCACTAACCATTAAAATGTTGGATTTGAATTAAAATGCCACAAATCTATACCCATGACCAAATTACAACATAAAGACCAGAACACAAGGATGTGTTTATGCAGTAATTTGGTTTACCCACTGTATCCAAAAATCATTCCAAATAGCTTTAAATAGTACTTCATCGTACGCTGTAGAAATCTGATTGTAAGGCTTTGTAAATTAAATTAAAAAAGTGTATTTTTTTACAAATAATAATTTTGTTAAAATGAAAACCTTAGAGTATTAAGTAAAATCTATATATACTGTATACTTAATTTAGACTTGCAAACATTAAACATTCAACAGTCAAGTAAATGTTACTTATGGTTCTTTGACAAATCTAAACGAATTAATAGAGTACTTATATACCTCTAGAAAATCAAGTAGAATTTAAGCTGACTCTAGGTAATCTGCGCATGCGCAAAAAAGAAGCTCACCCGCGAGGATCACCTTCTCAAAAGTGCTTCTCCATTTTCTTCGGTAAGTAATAGTTGTGTATTTGGTAATTGTGTAATTGAGTTGTCATCAATTAATTCTGTATATTTTCTGCACATTTGGAAACTCGAGTTGGTGATCTTTAGTCTCCGCCAAACGACTTGAATGCAATACGTTAAGGAAAACTACTTTTTATGATTTTTTAAATGAGAATTTCGTGCCCTCACAACTATTTGCCCCATATCCTGATGCAATGCAGACAGACTGAACCAGTGACTTAGTTATATATATATTGAAAGCCCCATGTTAACCTTATCAAAATCCTTTGCTTCAAAATATAGTGTAAAACAACAGATTCTTATGTTTAGCCTTGTTTGTTTCATCATTAGATGAGTGAAAGCATTTTGAATGTATTTGTGAGTGGTCTTTTGCAGATTACTAATTACTACTTGTGTAATTACTACTATGTTTTCTATATTGCAGAATATATTTCTTATGTGGATCCTATCAGCTGTATTATCTTTGCTACAGAGCACTTGGCCATGGACGTGCTGAATTTACTTGAAAGACAGATTTATTTGTAAAAGCAGTCTGTTAATATTTGGTCTAATACTTGCTCTAGTTAAGATTCTGTCCAGTTTTTGTATAGATATGTAAGTTAAGATGGCTTGAATAAGCAAAAGTTTTATAATCAAAAATGTCATTGCACTTTACTGCTGCTTGAGCTGTGTAAATATTAAGCACTGATTTTGTTTATGTATGGGCATGTTAATTTATTTAAATAAAGATCTTAATAAATGTGCAATCAAGAGTTATTTATTGTCACAGTACTATTTTGTCATATTGTAACAGTGATTCATTTTATTTAATTAAAATAATTAACATTGACTGAATAAAACGTGTAAAATTTACATAAAATAGAAAATAGTTTTACTTAATTATATCAATTAATTACATCAGATCAGTAAGTAAATACTACTTGACATGATTTAAAGAGGCCATGTGATATGTAATTATTTACTTTGTTATGTCAGACCAGCCAAAGCGTCAGAGCAGGTGAACCCACATCCGCCTACAATCAGGGCGGAAACAAACTACGATTCCCAACAGTCTCGTTCCAGGTCACCTGAATTCTAGAACACCTGCTAACAATTAACCTGATGCTTAAATAGGGCTCAGCAACTGAAGGACTTTGCGAAGTATACGCTCTCGTGAGTTTTCCGGACGTTACCAAGCCTTTATTCTCGTGATTGTATTATTGTGTATGACCTTGCTCTGTTTAATTGTTTCTGATTCTTTGCCTACCCTAGTTTGTGTGTTTTGCCAATCGACCGACCCTTGCCTGTCCTTTTGACTACGATTATTGCTTACCCGTGTTTTGTTTACAATGGTGATTAAACACTGCCTTTTACCTGCACTTGCGTCCTCCTTCACTGTAACCTGACATGTTAGTTTTACTCACCTTCCTTAAGTAGATTTTACTCATTTTCACAAGTGTAAAATTTACTTGAAAAACCTGAGTGCAAAAACTTGCAAAATAAAAATTTAGGAAATTTTACTTTTTTTTTTCAGTTTAGTGAAAGTACCATATCAAGAGTTTATATATATATAAACTCTTGATATGGTACTTTCACTATGCTGAAGTACCATTTAACTAGAATTACTGACTTTTTTATTTTCAAGTCCCAAGGTGTTATTCACCCCTGATTTTCACAGTTCTTCAGCTTGATTCTCCTCCTGCTTTTGTTGTGCAAACCAACCTTTACCTGTGAGGTCTGGCACAATTGCATTAGTTTACTCAGAGTAAGGCAGGCCAAACCTCGATGTGGGACAGGTAATGGGTGTGTTTTGTGTTTGCACAACAAAAGCAGAAGAACAATGGAGTGGCAGGGTGCTAGTCGGTGTCAGGTCCAGAGAATTGACGCAAATTTGCGCAGGGTTAGTAAATCTAGTGTTAAAGCTATTTATATTCATTTATCTTTTATTTGCTTACTCACAGAGAGATTATGTTTGATTTCAAATGCAGATTGACCTGTATATCAACTTGATGACTAGCGAATGCTTTAGTAAAGGGCTCTAAAACCGCGGCAACATGACTGAGCGAGTTGACGCCCATGCACCGATCACTAACCATTAAAATGTTGGATTTGAATATATGGCTTTTAAATGAATTAAAATCCAACATTTTAACACATTAAGGATTTCGTGTTTTATTAAATTCTTAAATCCTCGTGTTGCGATGGTTATGCAGTAATTTTGTCATGTTCACCCATGGGGTAACACTATGATTACTCATTATTTATTATTATTCTTACTTACTTTGAGAGATTCTGTTTGATTTAGCTAATTTTCAATCATTTTCAAATGCAGATTGACCTGTATATCAACTTGATAACTAGCAAATGCAATAAAATGCCACAAATTAAAGCATAAACACCATATATATTTTTTTCTCTCTCGCTATTGTACCTTTCCTACCATTTTAAATTGTTTAAGTGGTGCAGAGGTGTATAAAAAACGAAAAGAGAAACACAAAAAATGGACAGCTATTTATTTAATTATAATTTAAAGTATTTATCAACAACATTAGTAAATACTATAGTACTGCAGAGTAGAATAACATTATGATGAATAGAGGAATCCAGATTATCCACAACCCATTATCATTTTTCACGTCACCATGACATTCATAGCCTGGATAAATACAGCCCATCCACACGTACAGTAGAGGCATTTCAAAATGACCAAGGTCTCTAAGCTTCATTCTCAAGACATCAGGACAATGAATTCTGCTGGAGTGGACATCAGTGAGAGATCAATTCAGAGAATCAGGCAAGACTTGGTTGGAGATATAGGAAAACTTTGCATTGTCCCATGATCCACGACAAAAATAAAGAGATACGGCTCCAACAAGCTCAAACATGGATCAATGAAGTGGAAAAATTTCACGGTCATTTTCACTGATGAAACTACGGTGGCTTTGGATCACTTTGCCACAATGTCATTTCGTAAAACAGGGAGACAAGTGTTCAAACCCATGCCGAAACATCCTGTGAAAATTCATGTTTGGGGAGCCATTTCTAGACTTGGACCAGGACCTATTGCCATCTTTGAAGGAATAATGGACAGGTCTTTCTTCGAAGAGGCGCTTATAAAAGGAACCTCTGCCCCATACATTAAGGAAAATTTCGGTATTGTAAAATCAGAATTAATTGCTGCCATTAATAAATTCTGGTTTGAGGTACTTACAGAAGAAGCATGTAATAAATACATAAATAGGTTGTTTAAAGTTCTTCCAGTCATGGTAAAAAATCAGGGTGGACACACTTGAATGTAACTAAACACTGCATTTATGACCAAAAAAAAAAAAAGCTTTGAGATGATATATTTGTTGTATGTTGTGTTTATTTGATTAAATTTAAACCATTTTAAGTTATTTAATAATGAACACAAATATAAAAATACATAGAAATGCACAAAATCATGTTTGCTTCAGCATTGGAAACAAAATTCTTTTAGGCTAACTTTATTAAAGATAAACTTTCATATTCAGAATTGAGGGGTTTAATATGAATTAACAAGACCGAGCTGACGGTTTCGCCAACAAAACATAGAATAAATAGAAATAAAATGTTTAATGGTTCCAATTAAATCAGACTTCATAGTTGGAGTTGATCAGTGTAATTCACAAATTTACTGAATATTGTCATGTCTTCCGAATAAGCGGATGCAGATGCAGGGAATTTGTTTCACAGAAGTTTTATTCAAGGCTCTTGTAACATAGGCTTGTTCAAGAAAAACAAATCAAAGAAAGCAAACTAAAAAACACAAGAGCTCCTGGCTGGAGCTGCGAGCGAGCATGTAGAGTCACAAAGTCCTGAAGCAACTTAAAGGCGCCAGCATGCACCATTGTGCGAGAGAGCCGTGAACTTGACCTTGACTTTGCTCAGCTCAGGAATGGCACCTTCCCCGGGTGCGCCCCGCTCAACAGCCACAGCTCAGTCCTGAATGGAAAAGATACGAGAGTTGCGTGCACACTAACAAACGTACAGAGAGCACTTGAGACGAGGAAGACGGTGAACAGACAGGGGATTATGGGAGCGGCTGGTATAAATAACAAGACACACAAGGAGGACACAGGTGACCTTCATTAAGTGCTAATTGTGCAACACATATATAATGGCGATCTATGTTTTCCTGTTCATAGCCATTTCTATAAGGACTGGTACAAAGGATTTGACGCGTAAAACCACAAAACTTGTAGTGTATCGGTTTATTCTTCTTTTGTCTGAATGCAAACACTCAACAAATTAAACTTAAGGACTATTTACACTTTTTTAAGCTTCAAATTAAATGTGGTTTCAAAGAACGGTCAAAAGACTGTCTAACACCGAGTCCTTCCTTCTTCTAATAAAACAAACACGTAACAGTTGTTACCGTAAACATATGAAATTGACCTATGACCTTTATGTAAGCCAATAGTCACAAATATGTCACAGATATATTTACAATCAGTCACAAATATGTAACAGATATGTCACAAAAAAGGTTACATTTACGTCTACGTAATAATGAAGTTAAATACTATGGAGATTTATTAAAAATTTACTTTATGGCTCCAACAACATACTTACGTAGACACACCAGGGGAAGACAAAGAGGCGGCTCAGTAATCCGGCGAGCCAGATCTTAACCCCCGGGACTGCGGTGATACAGATGAGAAGAGAAACATGAAAGACTGGGTTAATGCGAAGATGACGAGGGAGTTGTAGTTTAAATGACACAGGATTAATCTGAGCAATGATGGGAAAGGGGCCGATGTATCGGGGGGTAAGCTTACGGGAGGGGAGACTGAGGTGAAGGTCCCGTGTCGAGAGCCATATTTGATCGCCTACCTGGATCGGAGGACTTTCCCTTCGTCGTCTATCGGCATATTTTTTTAATCGACGAACTGCTTGTGAGATCTTGGCATGCGCATCTTCCCATACTGTCTCCGCTCTCTTAAACCACTGATCCACCATGGGTACATCGGTAGAAGTGGCATTCCACAGACAGAGCAGAGGCTGGTGTCCCAGCACACATTGAAACGGCGTTAGGCCGGTGGCGATGTGACGTAGCAAATTTTGCGCGTATTCCGCCCAGAGTAAGCAGTCAGCCCATTCGTGTTGTCGACTACTACAGTATGCCCGGAGGTATCTCCCGTGTTCTTGTACAGTCTGCTCTGCCTCTCCGTTAGACTCAGAGTGAAAGCCCGACGTTAGGCTAATGGTGGTCCACAATTTCTGGAAAAAAGCTTTCCAGACCCTGGCGATAAATTGGGGACCACGATCGGAAACAATATCCTCCGGAATGGCATAGTAACGAAACACCTTTTCAAATAAACTCTCTGCTACCTGGAGGGCTGTCGGAAGAGAGCTAAACGAAATGAAACGACATCCCTTCGAGAATCGGTCGACTACCACCAAAATTGCTGTGTACCCTTGAGATACCCGCAGATCCGTTACAATGTCTACGGTTATGTGAGACCACGGTCTATTCGGTATCGGCAGGGGAATTAATTTCCCAGAGGGCTGAGTACAAGGATCTTTGGTTTTCGCACACACTGCACAAGACAAAACCACCGTTCTTACCGTCTCCCGCATCTTAGGCCACCAGAACCGTCGTTCCAGTAGCTGGCAAGTGCACGTGACGCCGGAATGACCTGCGAACAAATTGGAATGAGCATTTATTACTTTTTCACGGAGTGCCTCTGGTACATACACACGATGGGGCGAACAATTGCTTAGCGGGGGATCGGACCGAGCTTCTCGAGCGATCTCCGCCTGGAGATCCCAAGTTATAGGCGCTATTATGAGCGTGTCGGGAACGATGGTTTCGGGGTCAGTTATTGGTTGTGGTGTGGGATAATAGCGAGATAGCGCATCTGCTTTCTTATTTTTTGATCCGGGGCGATACGTGATCTCAAAATCAAAACGCGTAAAGAACAGCGCCCAGCGGGCTTGGTGAGGGTTGAGTCTCTTAGCATGCTGGATATATAGATATTGGTGGTCAGTAAATACCGTAAACGGGTGTCTAGCTCCCTCTAGCCAGTGCCGCCACTCCTCTACCGCTGCTTTTACTGCTAGCAGTTCCCGGTTACCGATATCGTAGTTGCGCTCGGCAGGGCTTAGTTTCCTAGAAAAGAAAGCACAAGGGTGGAGTTTTCCTGGGTGGCCGTGACGCTGTGACAGCACTGCTCCTATCCCGACCTCAGATGTGTCGACTTCTACAATAAACGGCTTTTCTGGGTTCCTAAGCTTTAACAGGGGGGCGGTGGTGAAGGCCCTCTTCAGACACAGAAAAGCCGTGCGCACCTCCGAAGAAAATTCTTTCAAGAGTTTTGGTTTCCCTTTTAATAACGAGGTGAGCAGTGCAGCCACTAGACTGAAGTTTATAATAAAGCGCCTATAGAAATTCGCAAACCATTGTTGCACCGCCGAGACCTTGGTTGCCTCCATCCCGATCCCCTGTGGCCCTATGCGATAGCCGAGAAACGCGATCTCTGACTGATGGAACTCGCATTTCTCCACCTTCGCATAGAGTGTTTGCACAGGCGATGAAGGACGGCGGACACATGACGAACGTGTTCAGCATATGACCGTGAGTATCCTAAGATATCATCCAATTAAACTATAACATAACGGTTAAACACATCCCGAAACACATCATTCATGAACCCCTGAAACAGAGTTGCGTGCACACTAACAAACGTACAGAGAGCACCTGAGACGAGAAAGACGGTGAACAGACAGGAGATTATGGGAGCGGCTGGTATAAATAGCAAGACACACAAGGAGGACACAGGTGAACTTCATTAAGTGCTAATTGTGCAACACGTACATACATAGACACACCAGGGGGAGACAAAGAGGCGGCTCAGTAATCCGGCGAGCTAGATCTTAACCCCCGGGACTGCGGTGATACAGATGTGACAAATATATTCAGATTTTGTAAAATAACGACAACCTTTTCCTTCCGAGACTTTAGTCTGCATCACAATGAACTGGAGCTCTGCACGTATTCTTTCCTTGTTTTAATCTGTAATATTTAAGTGAAATATATTTAGCGTATATGTCTAAATATTCCTTTTTGTTTATGGACATGTGTATTACGAAGTGAAGACCTGTTGTTCAGTTGCTCCCTGCACAGTGTATCTGCACGGAGAGTTTGTGTGTGCTTTGTGTCTGATAGTGTTAACTAACTACCTGATTCGTGAATATGTCAACATATCTTCGTTAAAATGTAAAAATGTGTCAACATTGAGCACCATCAAAAGACATGAATGAGTGCTTCTGGCTTTTTATAATAATAATAATGTTTTTTTTTTGCTGTTTGTGTCCAGCATTGAATAATTATTTCATCCATTATTTGTAGTCGGAAATAATAGATGGAATGTGACTGTTAATTTATGACTGAAATAAAGCTGTTCATCGCCGTGCGTTTTTGTGAATAAACTTTTACTTTACAAAAAGGCAGCGTTTTGATCAAAAGGCGTGCGATTTATCGATAAAAATCCCAGAAAGTCATCGCGTCTCGCAATAATGCAGATAAAACATAACACACATGACCATAAATAAAAAGGAATATTTAAGCATATACACAAAATACATTTCACTTATTATTTCACAATATTACAGATTAACACAAGGAAAGAAGACATGCTGGCGAAATAGATTTTAGGCAGAGACGTCTGCTCTGTCTTGTTTATTCTTTTTAAACCCCTCAATTCTGTCAATCTCCCATCAGTGAAACCAGTTTGATACTTTCACACCTATCATGAATAAAAGGTGAGAAGAGGGATTACAGTTACTGGGAGTTCTGTGGGTGTTCACCTCGGAGCGCGATGTCACGTTCTATTCAGTGAATAGACAAAAACAAAAACAAAATCATGTTTGCTTCAGCATTGGAAACAAAATTGTTTTAGGCTAACTTTATTAAATATTATACACTTTCGTATTCTTTGTTGTACTTCGTCTTTTTGCACCCATGCACCGATCACTAACCATTAAAATGTTGGATTTGAATTAAAATGCCACACACATAATTAAATTCTTAAATCCTCGTGTTCCAGTGTTTATGCAGTAATTTGGTCATGTTCACCCATGGGCTGACACTATGATGATTCATTATTTATTATTATGCTTACTTATTCAGAGAGATTCTATTTGATGCAGATTGAACTGTACCTGATACGCAACCAAAATTGTTATATTTTCAATGGCCCGATGTACATTCTTGCCATCAACCTTTAGCCGCAGGTTCTTGGGGAACTCCTAGACCCACTGTTCTAGGTGAGGCTCTGGGTCTTGGGATACTCTGCTCTGGGAACGTGGGAAGATGGTAGCCAAACTGGCTGCAGGGAGCAAATTGATCACGCAATCCTAGGTTCTTTGTGGGGGAAGGAGTGTAGTTTTTGCCCTTACCTCTTTGAGAATACTTCCTATAAGTCCACCTAATTGTGAAACACTGGAAAATTTAATTGTGAGTGGTTCAGAGAGCTCAGACCCTATGACCCTAACTGCTTGAGAAAATGCCACGAGTAACCCATTCATTTAAAAAAAATGTACTGCGGGCTTCTACGGAACGCTCACCACCTAGCACATCATACTGCCCTTCAGCCTTGTCTGTGTGCTTTTCATACCTGGGTGATTTTCATTGTGGCTCTTCACAAAGGTCGCAGCAAACAGCAGCGATAAACTGAGTCAGCCAGATTTGGAGTTCCAGGAATTACTTCCTGTAGCCTAGCATGGTAAATCTGTGACACCAATCTTGTCTGCCTAGATATGAAAGGCCTAGTTATAGGTTCATGTTCTTGATCAACTGACCAGTGTTTACAGTTGATGATTAAGGGACACCTGGTTCTGAAGCAGGTGAAAACCTGGCCAATAGATGCCTGCGCTGTTGTTTTGAGAACACTGTTTAGAAAGGCTGCAACTTACGGCGACTTCACTGGAGGAGTAAACACTCTCTGTCTCCAAGAACATCATCACACAACCAACCAGAAACTTTAATAGATTTACTACAGAGGTGCGTGCACTTGTGAAGACCCAAGCCATCAGAGCAGCAAGGGCCAAACGTTCCCGGGCCATAGAGAAACGAAACATGCACATGTCCAGAGAATGCTCAACCAGTTCAGCAATAGTGGTAACATGTGCCAGGGCATACAAGCCATCACCAACAAAAGGACACCCGCCTGTGACAGTGACAGCTCCATTCCAGATGCACTGATCACCTTCTACCCTCGCTTCGACATGCAGAGCATCATGACGGGCGGGGACACCGTGTGTCTCATCAGCAAGAACTAAGAGTCAGCACAAAGAGAGGAAGTGCACAGATCATACTCACTCTTCACCCTCCTGCCATTTGGAAAAAGAAAGCACAGCATTCGGTTACTCACATCCAGACTAAAAATTTTTAATCTTTACTGTGCAACAGCTTCTTTTCACAAGACATCCTTATCCTCAACAAAAAAGGGACTGGATTGAAACAGGCACACACACATAATCACTCAGATAACTTAGAACATTCAGACTGAACTGATAAACAACACACGCGCAAAGACGCTGATGAACAACCATCTAACGAATTGGCCATACTAACTGAACTAACTGATTATACACACTGATCAACGACCATCTATAAATGGTTCACACCAACCTGCAATTACTCTTTTGCACAATATCCATTACTTGTTATATGCACAAAACTATTTGATCTTTGCTGCTACTTCAAAGGAATGTGTCCTGGTTACTGTTTCTCCTCGCACTACCTCAACTCATTATGTCATTAGCACAAAGTAATGTGTCATGTTGTCGCGTTGTCGCGTTGTGACTTTGTTACTCTTGTTTGCACATTTGAACGAGCACTTTATGTTGTCTTTTTTTTTTTGGATAGAACATAGTTTTCTGTTAACTTAAAAATGTCAATCTGTCACAGCTAAGCAGCTAATTAGGTTGCTTATTTATCTAGTTAGTGTTTGTTCATTCATGATGTTAATGTTGTATGTAGGACCTTGGTCCTAGAGAAACGTTGTTTCGTTTCACTGTGTACTAAACTACATATAGTTAAAATGAAAATAAAAGCCTACTTGAACTTGGCTCAATTAGGCTGGCTTTTGAACACATAAAGCAAACAACATGCTAAAGCCCCATGCTTTGTGTTCAGCCGCATGTAAAAACCATGGGGGAAGTGGTCAAGGGTTTGAGTTGGGATATGTGGAATACCGGGTGGATCCGGAGCGCTGCAGGCAGCTGGAGCCGATAGGTGACAGAATCAACCTGGAGAGTGATCCGGTATGGGCCGATGAATCTGGGGGCCGAAGGGTCTCAACGGCGATGTTGAACGGTGTAGCGGGTGTTGGAACGACGGATGCCGTCATTTGCTTGATTCCAGAGCCGTCGACAACCTCCGGTTCTTGATGGTTGAACATTGGAGGCTGCAAACCGTAGCATGCCTCAAATGGGCTTAGATTGGTGGCGGAGATGTGGAGGTTATGTGATAGTTCTGCCCAAATGAGGTAGCGGGCCCAGGAGCACTGGCGATCAGCGACAAAGCATCTCAGGTAGCGCTCCATTTGTTGGTTGGTCCGCTCCGTCTGTGGGTGGTATCCGGAAGACAGACTACAGGTGGAAGTGATCAGATGGCAGAAGGCCTTCCAGAACCGCGATGTGAACTGTGGCCCCCTGTCCGAGACGATGTCCCTTGGGAACCCATGCAGGCGGTTCTAATATCAGTTCGGCTGTGCTTTTGGCTGAAGGGAGTCCGGGAAGGGCCACCTGGCCACAGCTTTGGAGAACCGGTCAACGATAGTGAGGATGGTGTTTTTCCCTTCGGAAACCAGCAGGCCTGTGATGAAGTCGACGGCAATGTGCGTCCAGGGCCAACGGGGAACAGGGAGTGGCTGATGTTCTCCTGGCGATGGTTGGTTGCTGACCTTAGCCCTGGCGCACACTGGGCACACCTGGAAGAACTCATCAATGTCTCTCCTCATGTTTGGCCACCAGAAGGTGCGTTGGATGAACTGTAGAGTGAATCGCCTTCCGGGATGGCCAGAGAGGAGGGAGGAGTGCTCCCACTGAAGAACATCCAGCTTGACGACGTCGGGCACATAGAGTCGCCCAGTTGGCACACCTGCCGGTTTGGTCTCCGCAGCCTGTGCCTGGTGAACCCTTGTCTCTATGTCCCAACGGAGCGGTGCGAGGATCTTGGTGGGTGGCAGAACAGGCGCGTGGTCCGCCCAGGGGATGTCTTCCTCGTGCTGTCGTGAAAGGGTGTCAGCTTTGGTGTTCTTGGACCCCAAACGGTATGACAGGTGGAAGTTGTAGTTTTCAAAAAACAGAGCCCACCACACCTGTCTGGGGTTAAGCTGTGATGTGATGGTGATGAGGTTCTAGTGATCAGTCCAGAAGATGAACGGCTCTCTGGTGCCAGTGTCGCCATTCCTCCAAGGCCTACTTCATGGCCAGCAGCTCACGGTCCCCTACTCTGTATCGCTGCTGAGTGGGGCCAAATTTCTTGGAGAAGAAGCTTCAGGGATGCAGCTTTTGGTCTGGACCTCGTTGGGAGAGAACAGCCCCGGCGCCCACGTCTGACGCATCCATCTCCACAACGAACGGTTTGTCAGCATCTCGATGAAGGAGGATGGGAGCCGTGGTGAAGCGGCGGCAGAGTTCGTGGAAAGCGGCGATGGCAGTGGAAGTGAGGTGGAAGGGGTGAGAGGGGTGGAAGGGGCTGCAACCGTACTGTAGTCCCGGATAAAGCAATGATAGAAGTTTGCAAACCCGAGAAATTGCTGGAGTTGTTTGAGAGTCTTAGTTAGGGGCCAATGACTCACAATTTCCAGCTTCTGCGGGTCCATGGCCACACCCTGGCGCGAGATGACAAAGCCCAGGAACGTGGTGGAGCGATCGTGGAAAGCGCACTTCTCCAACTTGGCTGGTGGGCGAGCAATCTCTTTAGAACCACTCTGACATGTTGGACATGTTTGTTGACAGTTTGAGAGTATATGAGGATGTCATCTAGATAGATTAACACCCAGTGGCCTAACATGTCTCTAAGGACGTCATTGATAAATTTGGAAGACAGCAGGTGCGTTGCAGAGTCCAAATGGTATCACTAGACTTTCATAATGGCCGGTGGGAGTGATGAAGGCTGTCTTCCACTCATCTCCCTCCTTGATGCGCACCAAGTTGTAGGCGCTCTGGAGGTCCAACTTAGTGAAGATGGTGGCACCAGAGAGGGCGTCCAGGGCAGAGTTGGTAAGAGGCAGTGGATGTCAGTTTTTGATGGTGATGTTGTTGAGCCCCCGATAAGCGACACAGGGACATAAGCTACCATCGCGATTCTTCACAAAGAAGAACCCCGCAGCTGCAGGTGAGGAGGAAGGCCGGATGGTACCTTGGCAAAGTCCACTGGAAACATTCCTCCATCACCTACATCTCGGTGGCAGATAATGAGTAGAGGTGGCCGCGGGGTGGCACGGAACCTGGCTGAAGGTCGATGGCAACGTCGTAGGGACGATGAGGAGATAGATGGCCCATCTTTTACAGAACACCTCAGCCAGGTCCCGATAGGCTGCCGGGATGTTGTCTCTGTCGACCTGGGGGGCCTCGGACTCCCTAGAACACGTCCCAGCCCGGGCCCGTAGGCATAGTTCAGAACAAGTCGGCACTCATTGAAGGATCCGATTTTGTGTCCAAGATATAAGCAGGTCGTGACAAAGTAGCCAGGCATGTCCGAGGATGAGGGAAGGCAATGAAATGGGGGTGAGGTAGAATTGAAGTTGTTCCTGATGTTGATCAATGGTCATGGTGATGGGTTGGGTTTGGAGGGTGATGGGGCTAGAGGACAGGGGCCGACCGTCAACATATGTGATATCTACGGGCTGAGATAATGCCTCGGTCTTTACCCCCAGTTTCTTGGCGTAAAAGGAGTCAATGAAGTTACCAGCAGCACCGGAGTCGATGAATGCGGTACTTCCGACCCGTTTGTGGCCAAACAGGAGCTGTACTCTTACCGTGAGACGGGAATCATTGGTCAGGATGGTGGAGAGGGAGATAGAACCCGGTGAGCCACTCTCACTTCTCACCGGGTCTGCGCGTTTCCCGGTCGCAGAGGACAGATGGTTCGGTGGTGGGCAGCCGGCCCGCAGTATGCACAGAGCCCCTCTCTGAATCAGCATTCCCGTTCTGCAGTGGTTAAGGAGCATGGGCTCCCCAGCTCCGGTGTCAACCACGGAGAACCGACAGGTCCAGTAGTTGCAGTAGACAAAGAGGGGCGAGCTTCAGAAACTGGTGTATGAGAGAAGAAGGATGAAGGTCGGGATGTGAAATGAGGAAGTGATGGCGTGGTGGGCGGCAGGGTGCGAGTAGCTGGCTTAGGGTGAACGAGTAGACGCTCGTCGATTGGAGGCCCTCCAATGTTGCTGGTAGTTCTCGTCCGGCGAGCTCATCCTTTATGCGTGCAGCCAGTCCCTCGTATTAGGCCATCCAGAGGGCAAAGTCTCCCCAGTTGGTCTAGACGGCAAGGGTCTATCTGCCGCAGATTGTATAGCTTTGAGTTGGTCTCCACCTCAGCAGCAGGATGTTCAAAAGTAAGTTTTAGTTGATGGGTGAACTCCAAGCAACGAGACGAGAAGAGCGACACGCAGCCGGTTTGTGGAGTATTTGGTGGAATTAAACTCAAACACGAGATCCAGTGCGGTTAAAAAAGCACTGCATTTCCCATCCATGCCATCCCATTTATCCAGTAGAGCTATGAAAACATCAGAACGGGGGCTGGGTGGCACAGCAGCCGCTGTGACGGGCGCGCCAACAGCCAGCTGACCGGCCGCCTCGTGAAGGGAGGCAGTTCTCCTGCTGTAGCTCTGCCACTGCGGAGAGCCGCGACTTCAACGCGGAGCTGCTCGATCAGCTTAGCATGCCGATTAATCACATCGCAGAGATGAGCATAATCCGCTGGGTTTACTGCTGATGGCTCAGTCATTCTGTCACAGACAACCAGAGACGGACCAGAAGACTAGCAGTTAGCCCTGTAGCGTGGATGTTAAACTCAAGCGTAAAGTAGCGTGAGCAGGCAGGATAACCACGCTGTTTATTTTTAGAACTCTCTAGAAGCGAGAGAAAGAATTTACACAAATAAACCCGAGTTCACACATTCAATCGAAAGCGAAACCCAAGAAAGTGAGTACTCACGAATAGATGGACATAGCGTCAGCGATAGCATGGGCGGACTCAATGACTTAGCGATGTGAAACGCCATCTTGTCTCCCTTTATGCTTCCTTGTGTCCTCGTGCCGGTCGCGAGTGCGCATGACAGAGTTTCTCCAGCATACTGTATATCAGATTCATGGACATGAGTCCTCATCTGTTAAATTTTTGAGGACAACAGTTTAATCAGCCCAAATGTAATTGTAGACGCAAAGTCTGGAATTAACTTAGAGCGGCAGGAAAATGGGTTCTTACTCGTCACAGAAGCCAGTCGAAAAGTTGTTAAACAAATGCAATTTAATAAACAAAATGTCAAACTCCAGTTGGTTCCTGAACACCCTAAACTCGTGTTTCCTCAAACATTTAAACACAAGTTTTCCACACAAAAACTAGAGAGTAAGAAAATTGTTTCTCCCTTGTTTTCTGCCTGCACCACCTCTCCCTCACATGACAAGTGCGTAGCAGATAAACATGGAACAAAAATTGAACACCAAAAACAGTAGAAATAAAACTGAATATACACAAATACACACATATTTACATATACTTTAAGTTATGACATGCAAATTAACACACTAAGCAAACTGTTATAATACAAATTATTGACAGACTAAATTGGCTCCTACATACCAGCCCCTAATTGTCTTTGACTTTAACAAAACTATTACCAATCTCTTACAACAAAGAGCCAAATAAATTTCTTCAAGATAATATTTAATCTTACATAAATCTAAAACACCAAAAAACCTTTTAAGGTGATGTTTACTTGAAATTAGACCTATAACAGATCCTTTGATTAGGATTATGTGCAAGACACTATAAATCTGCCTCTAAAAGCAAACAAAGCTTAGTAACATGCCGTAAAAGAGTGTTCGTGTTGGTTTTCACTTGAGCCTGCCGTACAAGACCCTTGTTGTCTGTGAATGTTTATAGCACGCGGCCCATTACCCAAGAGTTTCGCGGTGCAGAATCATCAGCAACCAACACAATGTCCTCAGGCTTTAGATTTTTCACTAAGCTTTGCCATTTTTGTCTTTCTTGCAAGCCTGGTAGGTACTCCTTGACCCAGCGTTTCCAAAATAGGTCAGCCATATACTGGACTTGGCGCCACCTACGTCTGGAATATAGGTCTGCTTCATCAAAAACCCCAGGAGACATTAATGGTTTTACTTTCAGCAGCAACAAGTGATTTGGGGTGAGGGCCTCTGAATCATGGTCATTGGACACCTTAATGATGGGACGACTATTGATTATTGCCTCCACCTCACACAAGAGTGTTTGAAGGCCTTCTTCATCAAGAGACTGCTGCTTTACAGTGGAGTTAAGAATTTTTCGGATCGTTCATATTTGCCGTTCCCAAACACCGCCATGGTGCGATGCAGTTGGGGGGTTGAAAATCCACTGCACACCTTTTGCAAGCAATGTTGTCTCAATTTTGTCATTATTCAAATGTTGTATAGCCTTTCGCAACTACTTTTCTGCTCAAATAAAATTCGTTCCATTGTCAGACCTGATTGTTTGAACTTGGCCCCTTATAGAAACAAATCTCCTTAGCGCATGAATACAAGAGTCAGTATCCAAAGAGCTAGCAATCTCAATGTGAACAGCTCTGATTGTCAGGCAAGTAAAGATTACTCCATACCTCTTAACTAATGTCCTTCCCTTTTTTATTTCAAATGGGCCAAAATAATCAATGCCTACATTTGTGAATGGGGGGATCATCTGGCAAAAGTCTGTCACGGGGAAGGTCAGCCATGACTTGTTTGCCTGTAACGCTGCGCTGGCGTTTGCAAATGGTGCATTGAGACAGAATTTCTCTGATGGCTGTTTGTGCTTTTGTATTTCTCTCGCAACTTTGACATGTGATTACGACCAGTGTGGCCAACATCTACATGAATTGATCTTAAGATCAGATTTGAAACATGATGGTCCTTTGCCAAAATTGCAGGATGTTTAGATTCCTCAGGCATAGCTAATCTGCTTAACCTGCCACCTACTCATAGAATTTTGCCTCGTAAAACTGGTGACAACCTGTAGAGAGTGCTACTGCGTTTAACAGGTTTACCTTGCTGAAGGTATTTGATTTCTTCCGGAAACATGATTGTTTGGCTCAGCAGTCTTCATGTCACTTACGGTCAATGTAACACCTAACAGTGAAACTTTGAAGGTTCTCATTTCCTCCTCAAGTTTAGAATTCACTGATATACTGTACCCAGAAGCGTGGCACCACTCTTTCCTTTTTTCCATCAGTGTCTTCAGAATACTTTTAAACTTGAGAAACCATGCAATGGCTCTTTTCAAGCGATAACAATTTGAGTAGTGTGAAAAGAACAGAGACGTATAATCATAATTATCTGCGCACACTACATTGACTGAGACTTCCTTAACTTCCTTCCACTGTCAGAAATCTTAAGCGTGTGACTTGGTCAAAAAGGATGGACCAGTGAGCCATGAATTTGCTTTAAGAAAAGCATCTACAGTAAGTCCCCTTGAGGCAATGTCAGCTGGGTTGGACGACGAACTCACATACCTCCACTGTGATACCTTAGAGAGCTCTCTGATTGTAGTTACCCTTTTGGAGACAAAGGTTACGGAACCGCATGCTTTCACTGTTTAGATACTTCAGGACTGAAGTACTGTCTGTCCAAAATACAGACTCCTGAAGAACCAAGTCCAATTCAGCTTTCAGCATATTGTCCATTCTAGCAGCCATTGTAGCTGCAGTGAGCTCAAGACGTGGCACAGTAACTGATTTTACTGGAGCAACCCTTGCCTTCCCCAAAATAAAGGAACAATGTTGGTTACCTTTGTGATTCCCCATGAGTAAGTATGACACTGTGCCATAACCCAGCTCACTGGCATCTGCAAAATGATGCAATTGTGCTGATGTAACTTTAAAAGTTAAGTGGCTTTATGCATCTCATGACCTGAAAGTCATTTAAGTTCTGAAGACTAGCCAACCACAGATTCCACTGATGTCTGAGAGTTTCTGGAATACTTTCATCCCATTCATGTTTTTGTTCTACAAAGCTCTTTTAGGATTTGTTTCGCAGGTATAATGATTAGAGAAAGTATTCCAAGTGGATCATAAATGGAACTGACCATGGACAAGATACCTCTCCTTGTAAGAGGCCTTTCCTGCAGTGTTACCCAATGGCAGCTTGTCCTTCTTCAGATCCAAGTCCTTCACTCTCTTTGCTTTGCTCTCCTCACTTATGGATGCAAGTACATGACGACTGTTGGACATCCACTTGGTCAAATTAAATCCTCTTGATGCACACACCTCCCTTAACTCATGCATCAGAGCTATACCCTGATGTTCCATAGCTACAGATGTCAAACAGTCATCCACGTAGAAATTCCTAAGGACTGTCTGAATTACCTCTGATCTGTACTGTGCACTGTTGTTTTTTGCACAACTTTGTAGAGCATAGATTGCACAACTTGGGGAGGATGTGGCACCGAATAAGTGAACAGTCATTCTGTATTCTTCTGTTTCCTGAACTGTGTCCCCTTTAGGCCACCAAAGAAATCTCAACTGGTCTTTATCTTTAGCAGGAACCCTAACCTGATGAAACATCCCTTCCACATCTGCTGCAAGTGCTATTGGCTTATGTCTGAATCTCATCAGCACACCAATAAGAAAATTACTCAAGTTGGGTCCTTGTAATAGCTGAGAGTTGAGTGATTTTCCCTGGTAAGTAGCTGCGCAATCAAACACCACTCGAAGTTTGTGTTTTTGTGGGTGATACACCCCGTGATGTGGGATGTATCAGATTCTACCAGGGTTCCCTTCCTTTTTACTAGCAGGAACCTTTTCAGCATGTCCCTTTGTTAACATGTCCTCCATGAAACTACAGTAGTCCTTGTGGAAATCCAAATTTCTTTTGAAGTTTCTTTTCAGACTTTGTGCACGCAAGGAAGCAACACCATAGTTGTTGGGAAATGTTACATCCTTTTTCTTCAATGGAAGGTCAATGCAGTAATGTCCATCAACAAGCTCTATGGACTGTGATACTGACTCCATAAACTGCCTGTCCCCTATAGACATTTCAAAATTTTCAGCTTGCTTACACTCAGGAAAATCGTAGCTCATTTGCTGTTGAATTAGGTTCTCCAGACTTACTACTGAAATCCTGTTTGCCATCACCTGGGGCCACCCTGCGTTTCTGTTAGTTTGGATGTTCATTCTCTCTAACGGTCCATTTACAATCCAGCCCAGGATGGTCTTAACAGCGTAAGGTCCATCTCCTCTGCTGTTGATGACTTTCTAGGGCTCTAGAACCTTGGGTACATTTGTTCCGATCAGCTAGCCAATACCTGCATTGATCTGAGGAAGATGCACCTCCTCAAGATACCTCCATCTTTTAATATCCTTCTGTTGTGGAATGTTTTCTCTTTTAACTGGAATTTCCCTTTGTGAGAACACTTGAAGAAGATCTACAAAATTGTTCTCATGCAGTCCACTTATCTCTAGTCCAGTGAAAACATGTGTACTAACAGACCTTTCTTGTCCCATAGTACGCAGCAGGATGTTTGTTTTCCTACCAGTTATCCGTAGTTCCTTCATTAGCTGTTCTGTGCAAAATGTTGCAGAACTTCCTGGATCCAAGAAGGCATAGGTTGTAACCTCACGATTGCCCCTTTTGGACTTAACTCTAACTGGTACGATGGCCAAAGACACTAAATGACCAGCCCCAGTACAGCCACAAGTTTCACTGGTTAGAGTACATGACTCAGTGACGACCATGGAGTTTTCTCCATCTTGGGCTCCGGGAAATGCTGGCTTTCTTTCTGGGATATGAAGGATTGTTGGATGCTTTAATGAGCATTTCTGACAAGTGAGCCTTTGCATACAACCTTTACTCATGTGACCTGGTAACAAGCAACCATAGCACAACCCTTTGGATTTCAAAAAGTCAAGTTTTTCTTTGTGTGGCTTATGTTTCAGAACATTGCATACGTCCAATACATGGCTTTTATTACAGCATAAACAGAGGGTTCCACTGCTTGCTTTTGCTCCATCACCTTTCTTTGCTATTTAGGGTTTGAGTTCTGGAACAGGTGTCACACTTGTTGCAAAGGTGGTTCTCCTGTCTTTCATCTTTCATCTTTCACTTCTGTTTTGTTTACACTTGAGATTGTCTTTCGCTATTTTGCTATCCTGAATGTTACCAAACAGTGGATGTGAAACAATCTTTGCCTGTTTAAGTCCACAAAACTGACCAAGTCAGAGAACCTTGCTCTCTTGCTAGTCCTTTCTTGAAGCTCACAGGCAGCTGCCCTCCACCTTTCTCTCATTTTGAAAGGAAGCTTTGATATGTTTGCACGCATGTTGCTTGGACTATCCATCTCTTCCACATATTCCACACTGTCTACAGTGTTGCAGCAACCAGTAAGGAAAAGAGCAAAATCTGTTAAGGCTTTGTCATCCTCTGGCTTCAAAGCAGGCCAGTTCAACGCCTTTTCTTTCTTTATTCTATATTTAACTTTATTTATGAGTTTTTAGACAACATTACAAAACAGAAAATAAAGCAGAACAAAAGACAATAACTTAATGCAATTGAGAAATTATATACATGTATAGTAATGGTAATAAAAAATTTAATAATAAATATAGTTGCAAGCAACGATGACGGGCACAAGCACCCTGCGCCATTCCCACCCCGGGCGCACCACACAACCTGTGTCATTCGAGTGTGTTAAGACCTCAAAAAAGCCATCGCCACTCTTTTGCACCTCACAACCTGCACACATCACACACTATACAGGGCTAATGTCAGTTTGGGCCCTAAATATTTGTTGAGTGCATTAGTGTGTGTGCGTGTGTGTGCGTGTGTGTGTGTGTGTGTGCGCGCGCGTGTGTGTGTGTGTGTGTGTGTGTGTGTGTGTGTGTGTGTGTGTGTGTATGTGTGCGTGAGTGTAAACATTTGTAATATGGGTGTATATATGTGTCTATGTGTGTGATGTATGAGTGTGTTTGTTTGTGTGTGTGTGTGTGTGTGTGTGTGTGTGTGTGTGTGTGTGTGTGTGCGCGCATTAGTGTGTAAGGGTTAGTGTGAGTGAGAGTGAGGGAGAGAGGTGTGTGACGTGTAGATGTGTCAGTCTGTGTGTGACGAGTAAATGTGCTTGTGTTTGTGCTTGTTTGTGTGTATGGTTTGAGTCTGTGTGTATTAACATTAGTGATTTTTGTGTTACTGTGCGAGATGTGTTTGTGTGTTAAAACAGGGCTAATATGTCAGTTTGGGCCCTAAATATCCGTTGAGTGCATTAGTGTGTTTGTGCGTCGTGGGAGAGTGGTGTGTGTATGTGTGTGTATGTGTGTGTTTGGTGTGTGGTGTGTGTGTATGGTGTGTGTGTGCATCGTGAGAGATGTGTGTGTGCGTGAGTGTAAACATTTGTAACATGGGTGTATGTATGTGTGCGTGTGTGTGATGTATGGGTGTGTTTGTGTGTGTGTGTATGTGTGATGTCACAGAAAGTGTCACTCAATATAATGTCACTCAATATAATGCCACACAAAGTTATTAATCATTTTTCGGCATACGTTTAAGACATTATCACGGCTGACCCGTTTGAGATATCAAAAATCCCTCCGCAATTTTGCATCCTCAATGTCTTTAGATCTCTTTGGCCCAGTTTGGTAGCCATTGTATAATTGTGTATAATGTGTACCGAGTTTCGTGTGCCTACGTTAAAGTGTGTATGAGCTAGGCAGCAAAATCTCGTGTGGGGGGCCCCTTTGGGCCCTGGGCCACGAGACTCCCAGGCATCCTGATGGCAGCAGACTCCAACCTGTCTGCCAAGTTTCATGAGTTTTTGAGCATGTTAAGACCCCCAAAAAGTCCAAAAGGCTGGAAAAAAAATTATAATAATCCTAAGGAAAACAAGAGTGCCCTTCACACACTATGACAACATAGGGCTGATGTCATAGTGCTTGGGCCCTAATAATAACAATAATAAATATAGTTAGAAGTGTGGCTTAGAAAACAGTAAAAAATCAATGTCATACAAAAGAGAAAAAATAATAATTCTGGAAGTAAAATTAGTCTATATCTGACAATGAAACCTGTTCTCTGACATACTTTTTGACAGGGTTCATGAAACTGGCTAGATGAGCCTCTTATAGAATGCTTGATTTTCTCCAACTTTAGAAAAAAGAGGACATCACGAATCCATTGTGTTGGTGTTGGAGACTTCTTATCCTTCCATTTCAGCAATATTAGTCGTTTGTCTAACAACATAATAAAAGCTATACAATCAGATTGTATCTTTGTAAAATTGTATGATGCTGGAGTAATTCCAAAAAGGGCTATCAATGGGCAAGGGGAGATTGATTTCCCTAAAAAACCAGAGACAGTATCAAAAATGCTGGACCAGAAACCCCTAAGCTTTGTACAGGACCAAAACATATGTGCATGAGAGACTGGGGAAAACCTACAGCGATCACAAGCAGGATCTACATCCTGAAAGTGCTTGGATAGTTTTAACTTTGTCCAGTGTACACGATGTACAATTTTGCACTGTAGAAGTCCGTGTCTTGCACGTACTGAAGACTTGTGTATTCTATATAATGCTGCTTCCCAGTCCTCATCAGTAATAACTATTTCTAAGTCTTCTTCCCACAAAGCTTTTACTTGGGAAAGGGATGTGTGAAGTGGGGCCAAGATTTTACAATGAAGTATTGATATGATGCCTTTCCATCTTAGAGGGTCCTCCAATATATGATCATATGGAGAACATGGAGGCGGGGCCTATTTTAGGAATATGAAACTGCTCGCACATCTGCTAGAATGAACAGAAAACCCCCTCATAGTACAAATCATTAATTACCCTAACACCTTTAGCATGCCAAGATTTAAAAGATTTATCAATTATTGAGGGATTGAAGACATGATTAGAATTAATAGGAGATTTACTGGACATAGTTTGCCATCTGAAATGATGTCTCATCTGTTTCCAAATTTTAATAGTAGATCTTACAAGGGAATTTTAAATAAAATTCCCTAAAATTAGAGAAACTTTATGCTTTTGTCCTCCCCTGATTATACCAGCTATTTTTGAATTCTGGCGCAAAGAAATGGCCAGAGGCTCTATTGCGACCGCAAACAAAAGAGGCCACAGAGGGCAGCCCTGTCTTGTGCCTTGATTGATCTGAAAATATGCGGAAGAAATATTGTTAGTGCGGACAGAGGCAAGTGTGACTTTATATAAGAGTTTAACATTTCAAGAGTGCGAAATAAATAGTCCCACTCCACCCTGTCAAATGCCTTTTCTGCATCAAGTGATATCATGGCTTCAGGCGTTGATGAAGACATAGGATGATAGAGGATGTTAAGTAATCGTCTGATATTAAAGAATGAAAATCTATTTTTAATGAAGCCAGTTTGGTCATTGGAAATAATATTAGGAAGAACTGTTTCTAATCGTGAAGCAAGAATTTTGGCAAGAATTTTTACATCAACGTTCAAAAGAGATATTGGGCGGTATGAACTACACATATGGGGATCTTTGTCCTTTTTCAAAATTAAGGAAATTGAAGCTTCCCGCAGAGTTTGGGGAAGACAGGCTTGATCGAACGATTCATTGTACACATTTAGCAAAAGGGAAGCTACTTGTCCAGAAAATTTCTTTAAAAATTCAGCCGGAAAACCATCTGGGCCAGGACTTTTACCACATTGCATGGCTGAAATGACATCACGAAATGGGGCCATCCAAAAATTGCACAGCATCAGTTTTGACATGAGGTAATGAGAGAAGTTATGAAAGTCTTCGTAACCAGAGGTTTGCTCAGAAGAATACAGTAACCGATAAAATTCCAAAAATGAGTTATTGATTTCACGATGATCTGACAGTAAGGTATTATGTGTTTTAATAGCTAGTATAATATGGGAAGCAGCAAACTGTCTAAGTAGATGGGCCAAGAGCCTATTTGCCTTCTCCCCATACTCATAAAAAGCATGTCTTGATTTAATCAACATCTCCTCAGTAGCAGCAGTAGAAAGGGTGTCGGAATCAGCTTTTAAGAGCAGGTATTCTTTAAGTATGATGGATGAAGGACTACTTATATATTGATTTTCTAACTGCGAGATGTGATCTGTCAGACCCGCCATAGACCTCCTCAGTTTATTCTTTTCAAATGACATGTAAGATATAATTTGACCTCTAATATAGGCTTTGAATGTTTCCCAAAATGTGCTGTGTGTTACATCTGGGGTAGCATTTACTCTAATAAAAAGGTCTATTTGAGAAGAAATAGTCTGGACAAAGTCCTCAATAGTTAGCAGTCGAACATTCAGCCTCCAGGGTGGGCGCTGCATGTACCTACATTAAAACCTCAGGCCTAAGGTAAGAGGCGCATGGTCTGAAATGACAATTGCATTGTAAGTACAATGTTGAACCAATGACCAACGCCTTTTCTGTATAGGCGGTGGCAATGGTGTACTCATTGCCGAAATGTTGGTAGAGTAGTCTCTTTGCCTCTTTGTAGCCCCTTTCAGAAGGCATGAGTTGACACCTGCTTACTAGTACCTTTGGTTGCCCCAGAGTGAATTGCTCCAAAAAGTACAATCTGTCCTTCTTATTTGTTGTCTTATTCTCTACTCCATGTTCAAAGGCTCGCATGAAGAATGTAAATTCAAGCGGGTCTCCGTTAAAAACTGGAATATCCATAGGTGGGAGAGTGGACATAGACTGCTGTTTCATGACAATCTCAGCATTGTCATTTTGCCGTTGCATGATATGACACAAACTTTCTGTATCTACATGTGCAGCAATGCTGACACCTGCCCTTGGTGGCTGTGATTTAGCAAAATACTGTTGCCCAGTGCTGACTGTTGGATCTACATCAGCATCATGCGCTAACTCTCTACAGTATGTACTTGGCCGTACCATGTTGTCAGATGTAGCTTTAAGATTTTCTGTAGTTATGGCAGCCCTTGCTGCGCTACCAGATGCACCAGGAACACTACTAGCTGGTTCGTACATGGACAGAACATGAAGTTTGGCATCGGCTGCAGCAATAGGTTTGGAGCTCCAACTTTTCCTTCTTCGCCTTAAGCTCAGCTTCCTCCCTCTCAAGCTTTTGTTTCTGCTTTAAAGCGTTAGCTCGTGCCAACAACTCTGCCCATTCAGCTTCAATCCTCATCCTAGAAGAAGCTGTAGATGACACACCTGAGGCCACGTGACTACCAATTTTTTCCGGAAAGAGAGGAAGTGGTGAAGAAGAAATTACCACTGAGACGCTGTCCATACATTCCACCTCTGCATCATGTTGATCAGCCTCTTTGGATTGGAGTTTAACTCTTTTGATCCATTCTTTGACCTTGTCTACAAAGTGCCTAAACGCTTGAGACAGAGGTTCAAACCAGTATAACTGATCTAAATATGCCTCATCTTCAGACATAAGCTCTCTGGTTGCTTTATTAATATCTTGAAATGCAAGAAAGGACCGTGCAAACTCACCCTCAATGCATTCGTCAGCTTCCCATCAGCTGGTTAAGCTGCTCCGCAGGCGCTTTAACCGTCATCTTCGGCATTCTTTTGGAGGCCGCGTTCGCGTCCTCTTTTTCCATATGGCTCATATTCAAGTTCAATGCGTGCACCGTGCGTGACACGAAAGCAGATAAAATCGCCCTCCGAGCAGCCCAAGTCCGAACAGCGTGCGCGTAATCCTAATGCCGTCGGTGAATCTCAGCCGCGATAGTCCAATATAATCCAGGAAACACGCCTAATGATACGTGAATCACTCCTTGATATTCCGTTAGACAAATTGTTGGTCATCTCTAACAAAAAAGGAGGAATTTTCTTACTAAATGAAGATGCAAAGTCCGAAATTAACTTAGAGCGGCAGGAAAATGGGTTCTTACTCGTCACAGAAGCCAGTCGAAAAAGTTGTTAAACAAATGCAATTTAATAAACAAAATATTTATAAAAAGCCTAATTACTAACTCGGTTCAGGTGAGCGCCCATGTCACCTGACCAAGCTGCGGCGGAGAAAGAGGAAGCTCGCTGTCCTAGGCGGCGGCGGAGGAAGAGGAAGCTCGCTATGCTCAACGCTGCATGCCGGCGGCGGAGGAAGCTCGCTGTCCTCAATACTGCAAGACGGCGGCGGAGGAAGCTCGCAGTCCTCAACGCAGCATGCCGGCGGCGGAGGAAGCTCGCTTTTCTCAACGCTGCATGACGGATGTGGCGGAGGAAACTCGCTACTCTCAGCGACGCTGGTCAGCGGCGGAGCTCGCTGTCCTCCATAATGCATGACGTCGGCGGCGGAGGAAATTCGCTGTCCTCCTCGGCGCGGTGCAGCGGTGGAAGCTCGTTGTCCTCCTCGCTGCATGACAGTGGCGGCGGAGGAAACTCGCTGCTCTCAGCGACGCGGTGCAGCGGCGGCTTGCTGTCCACGACGAAGCAGCTACGTGGCAAGATATAGAGCTCGCTGTCGTTGCCACAGTTGCGCGGTGGAAAAGGGAGCTCGTCATCGTCGTCGCCACTGCGGAGCTCGCCTTCGCTGTCGTCGCAGTACAGCGGGTAGCAGAGCTCACTGTCGTCGTCGGTGAAAGGGATGTAAACCACCTTGCTGTCTTCATCGCTGGCACCGAAAAAAGGGGCTGGCAGGGTTGGACACTCAGTGAAGCTGGCTGGCAGGTCTGGGCTTTCTGAGCGGCTTAGCCACGTTAGCAGCACTTGGAGCGCAGCTACCTGCTCCTGCAGGTCTCGAAAGCGCCGCTGATTTCCTTCGGCGCTCTGCCCGAAGCTGCTCCATCCGAGCTGGGATGCTGCTCCTTGCTGCCCGTACTGTTTGCACTCTGCTCTCATCTGACGCTCGCTGTGGGGTGCCTTTTCACCCTAGTCACTGCCGAACTTGGACCTCCCGGTGCGCCGTATCGCCAGCCGGCAGCCATCCCAGTTTGGCTGCTCTCTCAGCTCCTCCTGCTCTGCCATTACCTGAGCTACCCTGCCAGGTCTCCAACTTCTCTTCTTTCCGCTACGCCGCTTGGGAATCCACTCGCCCTCCGCGTCGTCCTCCCATCGCGCAAACATTGTTGCCCCCCCCAAAAGAATCTCCCGAGGGGGCTCCTCTGCTATGCCTCTGTAACGGTCTTGCATTCTGTCACATTTGTGGGTTCGAGGCATAAACGTTTTATCCGTTTGGTCCAGGTGTTTTAAAGGAATTATGTTTTTATTACATAAAACAGGGAAATCAAATAAACAATTAAACTTTATAAGAAAACAAACTAAAACACGTACAAAGGTAACGGGAAACACGAACTAAATGTTGCAGACATATATCACGTTAAATCAACAGATGCAAGACAAAAACTGGAACTTAAACAACCTATTTATAAAGAGACTAATTACTAACTCGGTTCAGGTGAGCGCCCATGTCACCTGACCGAGCTGCATGAAGGGAAATGAAGTGAAACTAAAACAACTACAACAAAAAGTCTCAGGGCGCTTTGGCGCCCTCTAGGGGTTATCCCTGACAGAAATAAAACTGAATATACACAAATACACACATATTTACATATGGAAAAAATCTAAAGAGATTATACTTTAAGTTATTACATGCAAATTAACACACTAAGCAAACTGTTATAATACAAATTATTGACAGACTAAATTGGCTCCTACAGTAATCAATAATATTTTTAACAAATATATTGTTCTTGTTTTTAATATTATTTGGAAGTAAATAAAACAGTAATAGCTAAAATAGTTTCATGGTTTAAATAGTTAAAATAAATAGTCATGTGGGCATTATAAGATTTGTATAGAAAATTTCTAAATAAAACGTGGCAGCTGGCACGCCTAAAAATAGATGCAGGGTTATTTTTATAGTCTTAAATAAAAATGCTTTTCTAAACATGGACTATTGTTTAGTTCCTCTCTTTAATTTCCTACCTAGTCTAATCAGCACTCAATCACACACAAAGTTTTCCAGAGCGCTGAGGAATTTTGTTGTACTAAATAGTATTTATGCAGTATAAGCAGGGCCTTTTATTTCTATTTATCATGGGTTGTTGTTATTTTAGTGTTACTGTGTGTGCTTTACAATGTCAGACAACATTCAAATGCAAAAAAATTCACCCCTCCTCAGGTGTGAATCAGCTGTTACACCTATACATTCAGAGACACTGAAATGCACCCCTCCCCACTTTAAGACACTCTTGAATTTAAGACAACTCATAACATGAATTGTATTGTTTTAATCACTCTATACACAATTGTATTAGGTATTTTTTAAATAAAATATTTAAAAATTATATTTTATAAAAAAAAAAGAATAGACAATTTGTATTTTTTATTTGTAAAATAGAATAAAAAATCACGGGTTGTGTATAGAGTGATTAAAAACAAGACAAGGCATGTTATGATGGATAAACTTTCCGTCTCTTCCACGCTAACTGACTGATGTGCCTAACTTTTGTCAGCAGAGCCTCTGTTTCACTGAATAATCCACAACTGTTCCTGAATATGTAAGACCTATTGACACACACATACACACTAGAAAAGCATACAAACAAAAAGCAGACCAAACATCAATACGTCCCATAATACTTTGCTTAAATTCGATGCAAATAAGAAACGGCTTATATTAATATAATTACTATAATTTTAGTACTGTTATTGTAAATTTGTTTAATGTTTAACTTGTATTTATTAAAGGAAATTATGATGATCAAAAACAGCCTACTGCATTTCATTCTCATAATACCGCAAAAACACAAGCGGGGCTGAATGATAACGACATCTGCTTACGCAGTAGCACGTCCTGACAATGTTTTAATGGTCATTTAGTTTCATTTATTTCGGTATTATCTACTACAAATTTAAAGAACACAAAATATAAGATGACCCAAAACCCTATACGTGTAGCCTTTTAATTACACATGATAAAATCTAAAGACTCACTGTGTTAACGTTTACTTTGCTTAAATTCAATACTAATAAAATTTAATACTACATTTGCACTGTCATTTTAATACTGTGATTATGAATTTGTTTAACTACAATGTTACACTTGATTTTATCCGCTACTCTAAAGGAGCTGCGGCTCATTAATCCTTTAGAGAATGAACTAAGGCCTGGGGCGTTGGTCTATAGTTATATAGTGCCACTCAGTGGTAAAAGCCAGCAAACGCATACCGTCGCTGTGAAGATGAGGCAGTGAAAGTAGAATATCGCTCGTCTACCATCTGTAGCAAAGGCTTTATCTCAGTATCAGCAGCATAAAAGTCAAAGGAATGATAATTTCCAAATCATTCATGCATTCTTGCATACATTTTGAATAACAACATTTTTAAAATTCTTTTTCTCATTTTGAGCATGAAAACTGCATAGAAACTGATTTTTTATGTTTTACATTACCATGCATTAGTTGCGTGAGAAAACCGCTTTTCTGAGCTCTTACAGCGCTAAGAACACAGCAAACGGTTTGTCTCACCATCAGCAGGCAAAAAATAAATTAATTAAAAAATCAAAGGAATGATAATTTCCAAATCATTCATGCATTCTTGCACACATGTTGAATAACTACTTTTTTATATTCTTATTCATATTTTGAGCATGAAAACTGCATATAAACTAATGTTGTATGTTTTACATTACCATGCATTTGTTGTGTAAGAAAACTGCTTTCCTGAGCTCTTACAGTGCTAATAACACGGCAAACGCTTTTTCTGAGTTTCAGCAGCCTAAAAGTCAAAGTAATGATCACTTCCAAAACATTCATGCATTCTAGCATAAATGTTGAATAACAACTTTTTTGTTATTCATTTTCATATTTTGAGCATGAAAACTGCATATAAACTCGTTGTATAGGTGTATAGTTTACATGACCATGCATTAGTTGTGCGAGAAAATCGCTTTCCTGAGCACGTACTGAGAACACAGCAAACGCTTTATGCATCAGCAGCATAAAAGTGAAAGGAATGCTTATTTATAAATAATTCATGGATTCTAGCAATTCATTGATGCATTCTTGCATACTTGTAGAATTACAACTTTTATGTATACTTGTTGAATTACAACAAATTTTAACTGCATAAAAACTCATTTTGTATGTTTTACATGACCATACATTAGTTATGTGAAAAAAAAAAAACTCTTTTCGGAACTCTAATAGCGTTAAGAACACGGCAAACGCTTTTTCTCACCATCAGCAGTCTAAAAGTGAAGGGTATGATTATTTCCAAATCATTCATGCATTCTTGCATACATTCAGATTTGTCACTCAATGGGCTTGAGGCGAGACGGCGTAGCTGGGATACATGAAATGTGGGGTTTATTCTTCGCATGGTTGAGGGGAGCAAGAGTTTGACAGCACAGGGGTTGACAACCTTGGTAATCATGGCCAACATATTGGGAAGAGAGTTTGTGGGAGATGGTCTTTAGTGGAATATCTCTGGTGGCGAGCATGACTCTCTGACCCACCCTGTACCTTGCAGCTTGAGAACGCCTCCGATCCACTTGTTGGATCGTAGTAACGTCCTTCTAGCTTGTAGCCAGGTCTTCCCTGCTGAAAAATCCAGCATAGACCAGCATGATTTATATGCTGGTCTATGCTGGTTAATACTGGTTAGTGCTGGTCTGATGGTGGTTTAGCTGGTGAACCAGCATAACTGATGGAAGACCTGCATATCTACGCTGATGAAACCTTACCACCAGCAACGGTCTTGCTAGTTAGTGCTGGTCTGGTGCTGGTTTAGCTGGTGAACCAGCATAACTGATGGAAGACCAGCATGCCCGCTGAAAAATCCAGCATAGGCCAGCATGATTTATATGCTGGGCCACCAGCAAGGTTTTGGTAGTTAAAATTGATTACCATTTTAGCTCATTATCTTGTTTTTTAATAGCTAGTACTGAAAATAATGTGTGATGTAAATACATGGACTGTGTAGTGTTATCCATTTGCCAAAAACATGTAAATACATTATTTTACATTTATTAAATATCTGTGGGTTGTCTAAAAACACAACACAAACTATTTATACAGTATAAATGCACTTAAAAAAAAGTAATCAATGGAAATAAATTAAAACTGAAAAAACAAAAAACAGCATAGACCATCATAGCTGACCATCAATTATACCAGCAGGGTTTCCAGCATACCAGCACCAGCATAATTTTTAATTCATTTGTTAATGTACACTCGCATATCAAAATATTGATATTTGAAACGCGTCACTAAAATGAACTGGAACTCAGTGAATACTGCACACAGACATATGCATATATAAAGCTTAAAGTGTCTACTTTTAAATGTAGCAAGCTTAATCAAAAATAAATGTTTTCAGTTTATGTAATCCATATGAATCTAAGGTGAGATACAGTCTTTCTGCCACACTTCATTATCTGATAATGACCTGAGACAGGACACGCCCACACGCTGTTCACAGGGAAACAGTCAGGGTAATCTACATACAAGGGCACGCCCCCAAACACACACACACACACACACACACACACACACACACACACCACACACACACACACACACACACACACACAGTACGCTGAAAAAAATAACTCATTGGATTTACTCAATTCAATAATGGACATTGGTTGCACACATAATATTTGCTTCAACAACAATTTACTAAAATGTGTTGAATCAACACAAACAATTTATGTTTAACCAACACAAGTACTTTGTGTGCATACAAAATTATTAAAATTTGACTCAGTAAAGTAAGTTAAACTAGTTGATCATCTTTCCCCAACTCAACATGATCACTTCATTCCAACCCAATCTGTCCTTTTTATAATTTTTTTATTTCATTATTTTGATCACTTCAGCACATGTTATTCAAATATAAAAATATATATAAAATTGAATTACATATTTTATATTTTTCATGTTTAAAATAAATTCTTATATGAAATTACAATTACATTTTCACAAAGTATTCTTTTTTGTCTAATAAATTTTTTTTTCTCCTAATCAATCTTAACATTCACACTTTTTACCACAACTTAAAACAATGTCAGTTTTGTTTCAAAACCTTTAATCAAGATTCTCAATCAACAGGTGTCTGCACTTTAAATGGGCAAAGATAAAATGCCACATAAAATGTTTAATATTTTAAAAAATTAAAAACACTAAAATGCAAATCAGTCACCTTAAACGAGAACCAGTCAAAAGATTTTTGCTCAAGACATCTAAAGGAACAGCAAATAAAGAACAATGAAGTCTCTTTACTGGTGCAGTTTAGTTTTCAAGCTCTGGGCCTTTCTTGATCGTTCACCTGAATCCAACTCCATTATAACCTTTTGAATAACCTCAAAGGTGTAGCAAAGCTTTGTCGGGTACCTCATATTTAAGGCATAAAAAAGTGCAAACAGCATGGCAGTAGCAAGGGCCACACTCTCCAGATCTTCAAGTACCACCACACCTTCGAGGATTACTCCAACATCAGAACAGTCACTGTTGGAAGTCCCTCTGGCAACATAGATCCCCACGTTTGTGCCCTCTATGGCCTTCAGTGTGTTGATATCAGTCATGTCCTGATAAAATGAAAATAATTTAAGAGAAAGTTATATGTTTTTTCCTTTTTATTATGCAGCTGTGTAGGAATGTTTGTATAACTTAGGTGGCTAAATTTATCAAGGTTTAGGCTAGTTTTTACATAAACTTTATTATTATCTTTTTTAATATATTGTAGTACAGCTTTAGCACAAACTCACCACGTACTCCTGCAATAGATTGTCAGGATCCTCTTTGAGGTAGATGCAGAGTCCTTTTATGACACACTCCCTAACAGCATCTATGTCATCCTTAAAAAGTGCAACAAAGAACAGAACAAGTCAAATTTTCAGTAGCAGCAGGGGAAAAAAGACAAGCAAAAACAAGACACCGCAAACAGTTCTATTACAGGTAACTTGTGAGGCTGGCGTCTACATAAACAATCTGAAAACAATTGACAATTTTGTTTACCGTCTCTGTTTCCCTTTGAGTTTCGTTATAAATCTTGTCTGCAATATCCTTCCTACTCAACAGCACCTGTAGTGATTTAAGAACGGGGACATACTGGAAGGTTTTGTTCTCTTTAGCATCCAAAATATATTCTACTGGTTCGACAACATTAAAGTTTGCTTTGTAATACTGCTTACGCTGATATGCAGAACTTAAAGGTCCACCCTTCTCTATGGTTTTATTTATTGGACTGCCTGTGCACAGAGAAGTGGTTATTTCCTCTATGACTCCTCTGTCGACCTGGAGCTTGTACTTTTGAAAAATCTCAAACAGAACCCCATTAATATGGGAACTCAAGAGAGCGCCAGTTAAGTGGTAAAGCTCTAACAAGAAATCATTAATTGCGGTGCTTGGTACATGGATAAAATGTTCTAACTTTAACAAAGCTTCTGCAAATGTGTGTTCAATTTCATTAGGAATGTCCTTTGGGGCATCAGCACTACAATCTGGCTGCACATGAAAGTATGGTTCACCTATGCCATCACCTGAAGCATTTTCCACAGATTTCAAGGAAAAGGAGGATGGGGTCACAATTTCTGGTTTAAAATTTGTTAATGTATAAGAATTGTGGATTCTGCTTTTGTGCGATATAAATGTGCCATAGATGTTCGTCTGAAAATTACAATCTAAAAACATGCAAGTTACAACTTCATTTTTCTTTAGGTGTGCATTAATATGAGCCCAGTAATCTCTTTCAGAGATAAGATCCTTACAAGCACACAAGTGGCACTTAAATATACAGCTTTCTGATTGGTGACTAAAACCAGTCACATTAATTCTATGCAAATGAATTAAAAGGGCATTCCATGTTCTAAAAGTGCATGGGCAGTTTAAATACACACAAGGAAAACGGTTATTAGTCCCATATCATCTATGTTTAACTCGATAATGGTTTAATACTTGAGACCTACTTGGTAAATGTCATGATTCCACACAAAGTATCGGACACAGATGCAGGGTTTCAGTTCAAGCGTGTTTATTTTCTTAAATTCACCATTGGCTTGGCACTCTCTCTGTATTTACAAACTGAAAATCAACAAAGAAACAAAACACAACAGTGCAAAGGTTCCGGGCTGGAGCTGCGGGCGAGAGAAACGGCTGTAGACAGCACTAGGCGAAGGTCAGCCCCTCTGGCCGACGAAAGAACACAAACTTGAGGATTATGAGAGCTGCTCACTTGAACTTGATTCTGGTACACAAAAGCTTCCTCCGGAGACGCGCTTGCCCCAGCTCTACAGCCTCGGTTTCTCCTGAGAAGGGAAGAGAGATAACGAAAATGGCCTTTCGTGCCACACATAACGAGAAGACACACAGTGAACAGACAGGGAACTGAGGGATCGACTGGTTTAAATAGAGACACATGAGGGAGACACAGGTGAACTTGATTAAGTGCAAAAGTGAAACATATACCAACGCAGACACACTAGGGGGAGAAAACGAGGCGGCTCAGTAATCCGGTGAGCCAGATTTTATCCCCCGGGACTGAGGCGGCACAGGTGTTACAATAAAACTGCGGGGCAGGCCTTACAACGCCACATTCACAACAGCGACTGCACAACATGCAGCACCACTCACTGCAAAAGAAAAATGGAAACATAAGTGAGTTTATAAATGACAGCATCTGTATTTCTGGCACGTACAAAAGACACATTATCTGGCATAAAATTTTTTTTAACTCAAACAAAAGCAAATGTTTTAGAAATGACCACAAGGACTCTCCTTTAACAGTTGTAGCTGGTGGGGCTGAGGTTTCAATTTGTATGAGTACCATAGATGTACAGGGAAAAGTTAGCCGAGTGAGAGTGTACATTTCACTTTGAAAATATAGTAGAAAAAAACAACTAGTAGAAAATATAATTACTGAAATACAAAGTCATTTCCCTTAATAATGTTAAGTGAATTATGTTAAACCTTAACAATGTTTAAAAAAAATACTTTGTTACTTTACTCTGACTAGAAACAATGTTTTGTAATGCAAGCTAGTGCCAAAGTCCATGAAATTTTATTCTTTTATTATTATAAAAAAAAAAAAAAAAAAGGATTTACGCACAAACACTCACCATAAAAACTTGAGCCCACAGATAAAGTGCTGACTCCTGGAAGATTGAGCACTTGTACAATTTAGTACTGTTTAGTATTAATTCAAATAGTATACATCTTTCTGAAGCAATGCAGCAAGTAGCCAATATACACAGGGTATAAACATTTTTAAGAGATTTTATCTGTATATATTGTGTATGATATTTTTCGCACCCTCTGTACATTTCTGCATTCAGAAACAATGCAGCATGTGCTGCACAAAAGTATGTTAGTATGTTGTTTGCCTTTTGGCATGCTATTTAATTTTTTCTTAATATAACTTTGGGTAAGGCTAATTAGAATTCTGTTACTTTGAGAGAAGACACACTCACCAGAGACTGAGCCACAGACTGAAGGGCGAGGCACTGCTAAAGCAATCTGCAGCAACAACAGGAGAAAAAATATATATATACACCACATCTCAACTTCAAAACTGTGACTCGCAAAACTAAATTGATGTCTAATTAAGAACGTTGCATAAACATTTTATGCTTAGTTTTTACAGGCCCAGTACCTTCTGGTATGTTCTATTTCGCACGCGAAACTTTCTCTCCGCCCATTTCTAGTGCGGCCGCAGTTTATTCCACAGTTCCACCGTTATTGTAAATTCTTCCGTTATTACAGGACAGAAATGCACACAAATGAACAGCGGGGTGGCCAGTTCATTAATAACAAAGTTAATGGCATCTACTTGAAATATTTTCACGGAGAAAACGTATTGAAACTGTTTGAACTTCAAGTTCAGGTGGAAAAGGTTAATAAATAAACAGCGCGAGAGAAAATACCATGCAGTTAATCACTGGTGACTCTAAAGACATTATACTACGTATTGTTAGTTATTAGCGAATATTTAAATGTAAATATTTAAGTTCAAATGTGATGCCACCATCCACACTTACCGAGGTGAGCTGAATGATGCTCTAACTAAGTAACAGTCGTGCTTTGCGCGCGGTCCATAATCGCATAGAATATCGCGTGAAAAAATATTGATACATTTACTTAATTGACTCACTTGATCCTACCTCGATTGCCATGTCTCTGCTCAACGCGAATTAAAAAGGTTCATATACTTGCACTGCACATGATGTAAATATAACATTGTATTAATAAGTTTTTGCTTAGGAACATGAAACAATTATTTAAACTGCACAAAAGTAACTTAATTAAATCCAAACGATGGCCAGTCTCCTTTTTTTCAGTGTAGATTCGATAAGTTTCAAAACTTTTTTGTTGTCTTATGCTTCCTTCCTTCACAGAATTCTGTTGACCAGGGCTCTTCAACTCCAGTCATTAATTCACCAACACCTTAATCCACCCACTGTAACTGGTAGTAAGTTGAATCAGCTGGCCTGTCTGGATTTTGAAGATCTCTGCTTCACTTAAATTCGATATTAATTAGAAAAGATTTCCATTATTTTTACATTGTAGTTACTCTTTGAATGAACTTAATTAAATCATGGAAAAAAATTCCATGTGATTCAATTGCTTTCTTTCAGCATTAAGCAATTTTGTTGTGCCAGCTAAATTTACTTGAGTTGGATCAACTTAATTTACAACTCAAAATCTTTTGTATCAACCCTATTAATTTATGTTGGATGAACCTTAAAATATGTTGACTTAACAGTATTAAAGTATGTTGGATGCACCTGTAGGATGAACCTAAGAACATGAAGTTGGGCTAACAAAATTGCTTAATGCTGAAAGAAAGACATTAAATCATGTGGAAATTTTTTCCATGATTTAATTAAGTTTCTACAAAGAGTTATTTTTTAAGTGTTCTGTTAAACACTCTATAATAAAACTACTGGTTTGCAAAAAAAAAAAAAAAAACTGATCATTAACTTGTCAAACCACACTGTTTAACTTAAGACCAGCCTAATTATAATACTGCAACCAACTGACTGATTTTTACCATTAAAAATCAAATAAACAAATAGAAAAACAACAAATTTCAACCTCACTAACAGTGCTAATCCACATGTTAAACCACAGGTAGCATTTGAATTCCTTTTGCTATTTAAGAACAAATGTAAGCGGTATAATTTTCAGCTAAAATATACCATATGTTTTTTAGTATATTTACATTCTGACTCCTTTTCAATTCAATTTCAATTAAATTTTATTTTTATAGAGCTTTTAACAATGGTCATTGTCTTAAAGCAGCTTCACAGAAATGAAAAGAAAATGAAAAGAAAAATGTGTCTAGATAATGAGATTGTCCCTGATGAGCAAGCCAAGGGTGACGGTGACAGTGGCAAGGAAAAACTCCCTGAGATGGCAATAGGAAGAAACCTTGAGAGGAACCAGACTCAACAGGGAACCCATCCTCATTTGGGTGATAACAGATAACAGATTGTATAACATTGTGTATTATGCAGCTGAAAGTTCAGTATAACAGAAGTTATTTAAATTAACATGGAGACCAGTTCAGCACAGGGATGAGTTATTATAGTAGATGCAGAGGGCAGATGGGGTCTGGATCACTGGGAGCACAGGAGCAGCATGTGTAGCTCCAAACCATCATTAAACAGAACTCCAGGGTTGCCTCAGGGTCCTCGCAGGCCTCTGTCAACTGAAGCTGGCACAATCTCCAGATGCCTCGGGATGGGTAGAAAAATAAAGAGCAGGTAAAAAGAATTAGCGTGGTTGCCATTCAGGATAGATGGACTGTAGTATAAGGTAATGAAATTAATTGCGTATTAATTAATATGCGTATGCTAGATTAAAAAGATGCATCTTGAGTCTACTTTTAAATTGGGAAACTGTGTCTGAGCCCCGAACACTGTCAGGAAGACTATTCCAAAGTTTTGGAGCTAAATATGAAAATGCCCTACCTCCTTTTGTAGATTTTGATATTTTGGTTACTACCAGAAGTCCAGAGTTTTGCAATCTTAAGGAGTGTGGTGGATTGTAACATATCAGAAGACTGGCTAGATATGTGGGAGCTAAACCATTTAGAGGCTTGTATGTAAGTAATGGTATTTTGTAATTAACTCTAAACTGAACAGGTAGCCAGTGCAGGGATGATAATATTGGGGTTATATGATCATATTTTCTTGATCTAGTTAGAACCCTGGCGACTGCATTTTGGACTAACTGTAGTTTTATTGAGGATGCAGGACAGCCACCCAATACACATTACAGTAGTCCAGACTGGAGGACATGAATGCATGAACCAACTTTTCTGCATCAGATACAGATAAAATGTTCCTAAGCTTGGCAAAATTTCTAAGGTGGAAAAAGGCTGTTTTTGTGATATTGGAAATATGATTTTCAAAGGATAAGTTACTGTCTAATATTACACCCAGGTCTTTCACTGTCGAGCTGGTGGTAACAGTACATCCTTCTAAACGCTAGCTGATTTCTGAGAGCTGTTGTGTACTGGTTTTTGGGCCAATAAGTAATATCTCTGTCTTATCTGAATTTAGTAAAAGAAAATTATCGGTCATCCAATCTTTTATATCTTGAACACACTCAGTTAGTCTAGACAACTTGGGTATTTCGTCTGATTTTGTGGAGATGTATAACTGGGTATCATCAGCATAACAATGGAAACGAGTCCCATGTCTTCTAATAATGTTACCTAACTGAAGCATGTATATTGACAAAAGCAGACGTCCTAAAACTGAACCTTGTGGCACCCCATATTTCACTGGCATAACACCAGACAGTTCTAAGTAGGAGCTAAACCATTTTAATGTCTGTCCCTGAATACCAATGTGATTTTGTAAGCGATCTATGAGAATATTATGATCTATAGTGTCGAATGCAGCACTAAGATCAAGTAAGACGAGTATTGAGATGCAGCCTTGATCCGACGCTAAAAACAGGTCATTTGCAATTTTAACTAGTGCAGTTTCTATACTATGATGGGGCCTGAAACCTGACTGAAATTCTTCGAGGATATTGTTTTCCTGCAAGAATGTTCATATTTGAGCTGATACTACCTTTTCTAATATCTTTGATATAAATGAAAAGTGTGAAATCGGTCTTTAATTTGTTGTATCATTTGGGTCTAAATTAGATTTTTAAAAAAGAGGCTTAGTAACTGCCAACTTGAAAGGTTTAGGGACGTGACCTAGATATAATGAAGAGTTGATAATGTTTAGAAGCGGCGCTCCAGCTATATGTATCACTTCTTTTAAAAATCTGGTTGGTATTGGATCCAGCAAGCCTGTTGTTGATTTAGCTGAGGTGATGAGTTTATACAGCCCTTCCTGTCCTATACCTGTAAAGCACTGAAAATCTAATTTTGAAGCTTTAGACTAGACTGGATCATGAGATGCTGTTAGTTTTGTTGAATTTCCATTATTTTCTTCCTCATACTATCGATTTTTTCATTAAAGAAGTTCATGAAGTCTTCATTTCTAAACTGTGATGGAATACTCCCTGCAGACATCTTAGGTTTTGTTAGGCTAGCCACTGTACTAAATACAGTATTGTTTTGGTTTCTTGCTATCAGTTGACTCAGATGCTCGCCCCTAGCCGTTTTTAGAGCCTGTCTATAGCTGCACATACTATCTTTATACTTTATACGCAAGTCTAGAGACTTCTAATTTAGTTTTTCTCCATTTTAGCTCGAGGTTATGGGTTGCTCTCTTTAGGGCGCGAGTATGACTATTGTACCATGGTGCAAGTGTTTTATCTTTTTGATTTCCCCGACTATGTTTGCAAAGTAACTCTTCTTGGTAGATTTTCCTCAAATCTTGATTTCTGTAGATTCTCATGGCTGCTTGGGTCAGAAGTGACATTAGTTAAATCACTCCTGTTTTCTCTGCTTGGCTCCTTCCTGGAGTTTATTAACGTTTCCCCTTGCATCAACAGTAATCTCTGCAGCAGATTTCTTTGGTCACTCTTCTACTGGATACCTTAGGAACTGTGGTTCCTTCTGCCATACAAAATCTTCATCGAGATCCTTGGGATCATCCTTGGGCACCCTAGGTATAATACGAATCTTAGGTCTTGTCGCTACCATTTGAGAATGTAAACCCCTATGGTTTTCCTTTTCAGCTACAGATCTGGCCATTAAGAACGCACGTTTTGAGAAAAGGGATCTTGTGCGCTTCCGCAGCAGCTCGCGGGAAGCTGTGAAAATGCCGTTCATTACCTGTAGGGGGCAGTCGTGTTTCAATCTGAAGTATTGTGTGTCTACTGAAGCCAAACATGTGTTCTCTCTCCTAGGCGCCCATTGACAGCAAGCGACAGAGCTCATAAATGTGTCGGGCTCAAACTTTAAATACTGATATGTATTTATTCTTCATTTTCTTCTCCCCTGCAATACTCTCCTCTCTTGCTTATTTGACTGCACTTTCTCCATTCAGTATTATTATCATTAATATTAGTAGTGAAAACTACCGCTGATGAACTGCAGTGGTTAAAACAGTAACCAGTAACAGTTGAAATAACCCTGCACTATAACATTTAACCCAGCAGTTTTTAGAATGTAACATAAAAAAAACAGTAACTGTCAATTTTGGAATCCGTAGAAGTGGTCCCAGTGGTCCACACAAACCCTCTTGCAGAGGAGCCTTTCTCTGAATTCGCCATTTTCACGGGGGTGGGCATCTCAGTTTATTCATGCAGATGTACAGTACCTATTTACAGTATATGGAATTTTATGGGGTTGTCACTGAACAATTTACCCTGACAAAATAACACCTTAAAATAATTCTATTTAGAGTAAATTTTTTTCTAAACTTGTGCTACTGCTGTTTGCTTACAATATTTGTAAAATTTTTTATTTATTTAAATGAGGCTCCGAGATTTTGAGCCTACTGTACATAGTCTAATTAGAGCTCTACCACCCGTTCGAGTGTAATTCATAAATTATGTTTATAATAATAAAATGAGATGCCCTAAATCGCGCTTTAAATTTAATCTACAATTCATTTCAAACCCGCGGCTCACAGTTTCACTTTACAAAAGGCAGCATTTTGATCAAAGGTGATAAATGCATGCGATTTATTGATAAAAATGCAAACATACTGCATTGATGGAGGGATGTTGTTGATAAATAATGATTATTATTATAATAATGATAATTAAATAAATAGCTGTTCATGTTTTTATGTTTATCTTTTCAGTTTATTATACACCTCAGCACCACTTATTATAATAAATAGTTTAAATGCTAGTAAAAAATACCATAGCAAGAGGTTGGTCATGTTCACCCATGGGGTAAACATATGGGGCATTTAATAGCATTCACTAGTTATCAAGTTGATATACAGGTTAATCTGCATCAAACAGAATCTCTCTAAGTAAGTAAGCATAATAATAAATAATGAATCATAGTGTCACCCCATATACTTAATGTGTTAAAATGTTGGATTTTAATTTTAAAGTTTATTATTTATTTTATTTTATTTATTTATTTATATAAACATTTGTGTGTGTGTGTGAAATGCATTTATATATGTGGCATTTTAATTAAAATCCAACATTTTAATGGTTTGTGATCGGTGCATGGGCGTCAACTCGCACGTTCTGTAATATTCCATTGTCATTCATATTCTCGCTGTTTTAGAGCCCTTTACTAAAGCATTCGCTAGTTATCAAGTTGATATACATGTCAATCTGCATTTGAAAATATTCAGTAAATTTGTGAATTACACTCAAATTATCAACTCCAACTACGAAGTCTGATTTAATTTGCTGGGGAAATAAAATTTTATTTAATTAATCTTGTTAATTCATCTAAAAAACCCCTACAGTATTTGCCAACAGCGCACCCAGTTTGATAAATTCACACCTATCGTGGATGAAAGGTGAGAAGAGATTCAGCAGAATCTTCTGACACGGTGCTTGCTCTGAAGGACTATATTCAACAAGAATATAGAGAATAAGAATTGTATTTATAATAAGATAATTAATTTAATAATAAAATTATATAAAATAAGGACTTTATCTAAAAGCCGGACCAAATTTCTCATTCACAGCTGAAGTAGTTAAATATGCTTATACTGTAGATACGTAGGTTATATTTTAAAAGTACAATTGCAAGTAAATTAAAAACTGCATGTAATGTAAAATATGAATAAAACAGTATTAGACACACATATGATATGGTAATATATACAATGAAAAAGCTATTTACACATGAGTGCTCAAATGTAAAGCAAACGCAATTATTAATTTATTGTGTATATTTAACTTCATTCAGCCGTTTAAGTTACATGAAAAAATAACGTGCCTACCAGCCCACTATAATTTTTTGCTCAAATTTAAAGATGCACACGCGTCAGTGGCTGTGGATTAGGGGGAAAGATCGTAACTGGGCCCTAATACATTAAAGACGCACACCAGGTCTGATATTGTCCTATTACGTCCTATAAAAATGATGAAGTAACAGCAACAAAAACCGTCAGTTGTTAAATATTTTGAACCATTAGGACTTTACACTCTTAGGATATACAGTAATAACATAAATTTTCTTCTATTATTTCCTTGCTTAACATTTGCATTTAGTTTAATTATGTGGTACTTTTATTATTTATAAGACACTCGGTGCATATATGTACACTGTATATACACAAATATATTTATATGGTGACATTACAGGGTGTTTTGATGGTGGAATTTTCTAAAGGTAAGTTCCCCTAACTAACATTCCCTGCACAGGGAACAGAGAGTTGGGAGCACACTGTGCAACGGAACACAGCCACAATGTTGTCCTCCTTCTCTTCTTCTTCTTGAATTGCCAGCAGTTGACACCCATTGTTGCATTACCACCACCTTCTGGCCCAGTATTTACTAAGTGTCTCAGAATCACTCCTATAAATCATGCCCAAAGATAATTACACACCCTGACAAAAGTCTTGTCGCCTATCCAAGTTGTAGGAACAATAAATAATAACTTGACTTCTAGTTGATCATTTGGAATCACAAGTGGCTTATATGAAAGGCAAAGGCCTCTAGATTACACTTATTTAACCAAAATAAAATCTTACCATGACACGGTTTTTAATTATTTAATTAGGACAGAAAGGTCAGATTAGGACAGAAAGGTCAGACTTTGCTTAGACAAAAGTCTTGTCACATCTTTAACCAATCACAGATTAGAGCGATACCTCAAATACTGTAATGAATGCATTCCCAGGTGCGTAGAAGAAGACCATCGCACACCCAATCTTCACTTTAAATGTATCCTGACCTGACAGCATGCCAAAGATTTAACCAAAAACCAAAGTGTTGATCATCAAGAGCCTGAAGACCAAGTCTCCTGCTGAGGTGGCTGACATCTTTAATGTATCTAAACATCAAGTGGAGAGGATAAGAAAAAGATTTAAAGAGACTTCATGACAGTGTTCAGTGTTCATGACAGGCCCAGTCAGGTAGACAACTGTTCAAGAGGGCCGTTTGTTTGTTCGAGGAAGCCCTTTTTCAACTGCATTAAAGCTACATAACAACTGGTCACCAGAAACCCCTGTATCTACAAAAACAGTTTGTCGAATAATTCTCATGCAGTGATCTCAATGGCTGAATTAGTGCGCAGAAACCTGCATTAAACGAAAGACAACTAAAAAATCGTGTTGCATTTGCTAAGGCCCTTCCTTGCAGGAAGGATGGACTGTGGAAAAGTGTCAGAAGGGTGATTTTTCCGATGAATCATCTATTCAACTGCATCCCAATCGTCGCAAATACTGAAAACGGTCAAGTTTATTATGACAGCGGTGGAGGAAAAATCATGGTTTGGGGTTAAATTCACTATCAAGGGGCATGCAGAGTGGATGGCAACATCAGCAGCCTGTGGTATCAAGACATTCTTTCTGCCCATTATATTCCAAACCACAGGAAAAGGGGAAATTCTTCAGCAGGATGGCACTCCTTCTCATAATTCAGCCTTCACATCAACGTTCCTGAAAGCAAAGAAGGTCAAGCTGCTCCAGGATTGGCCAGCCCAGTCACCAGTCATGAACATTACTGAGCGTGTCTGGGGTAAGATGAAGGAGGAGGCACTGAAGATAAAACCAAATAATCTTAATGAACTCTGGAAGTCGAGCAAAAATGCTTTCTCTGCCATTCCAGATGAGTTTAATTATTTATTTTAAATAATTTATTATGTTATTTGAGTCATTGCTGAGATGTATGGATGCAGTCCTCCAAGCTCATGGGGGTCCTCCAAGCTCATACACAATATTAATTCAACACCATGACTTTATGTTCTGTACTGTACACTATTTCTGCTAAGTGACAAGACTTTTGTCTAAGTAAAATCTGACCTTTCTGTCCTAATTAAATAATTAAAAATCATGGCATTATAAGATTTTATTTAGGTAAAATAAGCATAATCTAGAGGCCTTTGCCTTTCATATAAGCCACTTCTGATTCCAAATTATTAACTAGAAGTCATGTTATTATTTGTTGTTCCTACAGTACAACTTGGATAGGTGACAAGACTTTTGTCAGAGTGTGTACGGATATTAGGATATAAAAGTTATGAAACTTCCTACTAATCACTTTGATTGCACCACTGATTCCGGTTAGGACAGAGGATCTCATGGACATTGGCTTTGTTGTTCCTGGCCAAGCAGCAGGGGAAAAAACAACACCTGGCATGGCAGATCCATCCCTGGCATTGGGATGAATCTGCTATTCGTCTGCGCAGATGAAATAACATTCATTCTCCATTACCTGGAGTAGTGGTACATGTTCTTGGGGTCTGCATTCGTATACTTTTCTCTGATATGCCTAAAAGAATTCTTTTATTGAATTTAGAAAAGGGAAATGTGGTAGCAAGAACAACGTTACAAAACATAGGTTGTTGGTGAAACAGTCATGACAGGGTGGTGACTTTATTTCAAATGACAACATGGGTGGGCTGCTCTGGTTCCACTTTGTGTGGGGGATGAGGATATTTAAGTTTGTCAAGGAATGTTAGATTGGCAAACTGGGTGTTCCTCCCCTGCTGCCTGGTCTTCTAAAGGTTGAACCCTGTCAAATCAATGAAAATATATTAATATCAAACAGTCCTGCCATGAAGTTCAAGTACTTTATTAAAAAAGAACTATGAAGTACATAGTGACATGTCCATGTGAGTACTTATAGGATGCTGTGTACTCATACATTTTATACAACTTCATATAGTGTTTCAGATTTTATGTAAATTCTCTTTATATTAATCTTAGGAAATATTCTAATATTTTAATGTACAGTGGTATCTTGGCATCCAAATTCAATTTGTTCCATTTCCTTGAGGCAAAATAAAAATGCATTTTTTCCATTGGAAATAATGTAAATGCAGATACTCTGTTCCAGCCACCTAAATATGACCAATATTAACAATTTCCAACAATATAATTTTATTTTTGGCATATAAAAACAATAAAAATATTTAGAAAAGATATATAAATATAAATATACATTTAACCTCACTTAATCTTAATTTATAGTATGATTCCTCTTGGCACTGACTGCTTTAAAAATTTAACTTAAAGTGGCTCCATTTTATTCTGATGCGCTTCAACACATTCTTGGAACCAAGTCTTCGGTAAATCATGTCCAGAATGCAACAAAGAAGCTACAAAAAATGTGTAAAATTGCTTTGCTTGGCTTTCCACTGATGCAAAAATTCATCAGCATTTTAGAATGACTCCAGGACATACGCACAACCGGAAGTATGCTTGACCAAATGTGCTTTATATGCCATGGCAAATTTCTTGCAAAATTTTTGTTCAGTACCATTGTACTAGATTTAAAATTTTGAGTTGTAAGTTGTAATCATTGAGATTAAAACAAAAAAGGCATGAGATATTTTACTTTACATGTAATGAATCTAGAATCTATAAGTTTTGCTTTTCGAATTAAAATATTAAATAAAATTAACTTTTTCTTTATATTTCTCATTTTAGGATGTCCTGTATATGCCACAAGGTGGTGTTGTGGTTAGCACTGTCGTCTTGCACCTCCAGGGTCCAGGTTCGACTCCCTGCCAGGCTCGATACCCGTCTCTGTGTGCATGGAGTTTGGATGTTTCTCTATGCATGGTGGGTTTTCTCTGGGTACTCCGGTTTCCTCCCACAGTTCAAAGACATACAGATTAGGCTAATTGATGTTCCCAAATTGCCCATAGTGTGTGAATGTGTGTGCCCTGTGATGGATGTACCCTGCCTCGTGCCATAAGGGATAGGCTCCAGGCCCCCCTCGACCCTGAATACAGGATAAAGCGGTATAGAAGATGAGTGAGTGAGTGTATGTGAGATTACACATAGGGATAGGTCGCGGAGCGGAGCATTGCTTAAAATGAGGCTGTCACGTGACCTGTGGAAATTAAGCTTTGTTACCTCACTGACACGTCACGCAGGGCTCAAACACAGAGCGTCTATTGCGCTGTCCCATACCCGCTGTCCATTTATTCCAATGTTAGAATTATATCCATAATTGTCATGCATACTGTATATGTATGCCTATATGTTTTTTGACGTGGTGTATTATTGTTTAAAAAAAAAAAAATAGAATAAAAACAATGCCGTTTGAATGTCTGTTGTATGAATGTAAATTAAAAAACCTTGCAGGCTCAACCACTGTTCCCAAAGAAAATAAAAGTCTTTCCTCAACTACAAACCTATTTGCTGCTTGTAAACGCCGTCCTCGTGAACGCCGTCTTATTAAATATACAAACAAAACATTTACAATGAACAAAACGTGAATGGCACAGCTGGTGGGATTTTTTTTGACCACCAGATGGCGAAGGAGAGCACTGTCAAAAAGCTTCGAAGCACCAATGCAGTTTGTTGTAAAAGCTTTGCTGCTTCGGAAGATTCGTTCGGCACATCCCTAATTATACACCACATATACCTGTATATATTGCAAGATCTTTCGAGTACTTCAGTTGTTTCATGTAGCTAGCTTATTAAAACTTTTTAAGATGGTGGATGTGTTTATCCAACATATACTTTATTGTGCAACTATATATACATAAACACACTCAGAGCAAAGATATTTTCCAGTTTTTGTATCCCCTAAAATCCCAATGGAAATCAGTAAGAACATTTGTAAATGTTCTAAACATATGGCAGCCATTGTGTCTTTCCTTGCTGTTGTTGAGGTTGAAAGTCAAAAGAGTTTTGTCCTTTTTACAGCCCACAGCTGTGCATTGCAGTTACAATCTTTTTGTGAAATAATAAAAATGTTAACTCCAGGGTAGTGCAGTATGCAGGTTTCTGCCCTCGTTTTTCTTTTCCTGCCAAGACTAATGTCAATGTCAAAAGGAAATTTAAACAGCTTCTTCAAAATATTTCTAAACACAATTCTATGTAAAAATATTAAATAAAAAGTGAATTTTGTATAATAAATATTTTGCATAATAGAATTTGTGAATTTTGTATTATGAAGAAATTAAATGTTGCACTATAAAAAAAATACAAATTTGTACTGTTACAAAAACCTTGTAATCTAATTCATAACTTTGTTTGACTTATTAATTTTTACCTTACCTGTTTTCTTAATGTAATGTAATGAGTAGTGTTACTATTTTACTGTAAATCACATTTTTTAAAGGGATGCCATTCTTGTGCACAACATATGCCATTTGAGTATGTCCAACTGATGCGTGTTGGAATCTAATGTAACAAAAACATTTTGTTCATGACATAGAGGGCCGTAGCAATGCTTTAAGTTGGTGCAATGTGAGCAGACTTTGTCAAATGCTGATTACATTAGTTCTGGAAAACAAAGAATGACAACACCAAGACAGATAAATTATTCATTTGAGAAATCGTAAGAAAATGCGGTCACTGCTGCTGGTAACACATGAAAAGTCATTGGACTACTCAACGATGTTTTGCTGTAGCTGGAATCGCTGGACATTCAAGGAACAAACACCAAGTTCCTAATTTATAAAAAATTAAATATATGAAAGCATTATACACATCATAAATATAAACTTAGACCTGCAAACAATCATTATGTAAATGGAAAGCAGAAAAAAAAATTGAACTACTGATTTGTATTATGCTTTTGGTTGCTGATTTATATTTAATTTATTTTGCTACTCTGCTTTCATTCCTAAGAGTTTGCACGAATGGTTCAGTCTTTGCAGTTATAAACCTGAAGCTGTATTTAAGTGGGAACAGCCTTAGCGTGGCACCAAGAAAGTGTAACTAAAGGGTCACACATATCACTTCAAAGAGATTTCAGCTTCCCTTGTAATCTTGTACTAGTTTCCAAAGATAAAAAATGTTTGTATATTATTCATTGTTTATGAATAAATCTTTTGAAGGTAGGCTCAAAATCCCTGTGGCCTCATATCTCCAGGGTCGAGGGTTCAATTGCTGTCTCAGGTCTGTGTGCATGGACCATGTTCTCCCTGTGCTTGGTGGGTTTCCGCTGGGTACTCTGGGCTTCTCCAACAGTCTAAAGACATTCAGATTAGTGTAATTGGCATTCCCATATTGAACACTGCACGTAAGTGCCCTGCGATGGATTGGCATCCTGTCAACGGTGTATCTATCTTGCGCCCAAAGTCTCCTGGAAAAGGCTTCAGGCTCCCTTTGACCCTGTACTGAATACGAAGTAGAAGACAAATGTTGTGTTCTTAATGACTACAAGTATCAGACGTAACATCACATGTTTTCCCCTTTAAAAGCAAATAACTTTCCTTTGCATTATTAACCTCTATTAACATGTGCTTATACTTCAAAAGAAAAAAAAACATATTATATTACAATTTAATGTTTATTTTTATTTAATTTCAATGGCACAAGAATTTAATTGTAACTGTGCATTCTTATAAACACATCTATTTAATTTTTTTTTCTTTTCTTTAACAAGTTTCAGCAAGTCTTTCAGGAGGCTTGACATTACGTTTCGGCCTTCCACTATTCTAAAAAGAAACAGTGAACTCTTAACTGATCTGAGTCTGAACTGCCCTTAAAAACTGTTGTCATCTTTTTTACCAGTGACAATGTGAGTCATTTTCTCTGTTTGAATCTCATAGGAATGTGGAACCATTTCTCTCTCCACACAACCTTGTTGCACCCATGTTCCTGATGCATGATTGAGGATACGAAACCGTATCTCCAGGTTTGAGTTTCTGCAAGGTTTTTGTTTTCTTGTTGTACCATTCCTTTTGTTTGTTTTTATATTTCTGTTTTGTAGCTTTTACTTTATTTGTCCCTGCAGGTGTCAACAGATCGTGATGAATAGGTAGGTTGGTGCGTAACCTTCGACCCATCAACATTTGCGCTGGAACAAGCCATTTTGCAGCGGCACACTCCTGTAGATCATTAGACTCTTGTGGAAGTCTGTTTGTCCATTCCTGCTTTTTTTTCATGAGAGCCTTTACGGTGTTTCAGAACTCTCCACCAGCCCATTGGACCTGGGGTAATTTGGGCTTGATGTGGTGTGTTGGAAGCCCCACTCTTTGGCAAAAGAGATAACTCCCTACTGGATAATTGAGGGCTGTTATCAGAAAACACGTCGAAGGGAATTCCATGTCTTGCAAACACTGTTTTAAGGAAAGCAATGACGGCTTGACTGGACGTGACTTGTAACGTTGCGCCTTCTGAAGTTGAAAAAATAATCAGTAACTACAGTATGACTCTTACCGTTGCACTCTAAGTCTACGCCAACCTTTTGGTAGGGGCGATCAGGCACTGGATGAGGCATGAGTGGCTCTGCTTGTTGCTTAGACCAACAGTATATGTGAGACACATTTCACATGAAGCTGTAGTCCAGCTGATGTCGTGGTTTATCCTTGGCCAGTACATTACCTCCCGTGCTCTGCGTTTACATTTCTCCTCACCTAGGTGTCCCTCATGAATTTTTTGCAGCATTTCTTTGCGCATTGATGAAGGAATAACAAATTTGTTTCCTTTGAAGATAATGTCATTTATCACTGAGAGCTCAGCTCTACATGCCCAGTAATCTTGAATGTGCTTTGTACAGTCACTTTTATTTTCCGGCCAGCCATTCAGTATGAACTCTTTGAGCTATGCCAATGTTCCATTGCTTATCAGTTCCATCTTCTCTTGGGACACTGGCAGTGATGTCACGATCATGTCAACGTACGCTTGTATATCCACAGTTCTCTTTGTTTGAATTTTCATGCCTGTCAACAGCACAGGAGAGAGTATCAGCTGCAAACATGAATTTTCCTGGAGTGTAGATCATTTTGACATCATATTTTTGAAGTCTGATGAGCATTCGCTGATTTCTCATTGGACAGTCATTTAAGGATTTCGACATTATAGACACACGAGGCTTGTGATCAGTTTTACTTCAATGGTCTGACCATACACAAACTGATGAAACCTCTCACTTGCATATGTGCTAGCCAAGAGTTCTTTCTCTATTTGTGCATAGTTTGACTCAGCACTTGTTGAAGCACGTGATGCATATGTTATTGGCTGTCATCTCTCATCATATTCCTGCAGAAGCACAGCACCGAGGCCATATTGTGAGGCATCAGCTGACATCCTGATGTTCTTGTGGGGGTCATACTGTAATATCTGAGCACAGGCTCCTCTGTGATAATACAATTCAGGTCTTGAAAGCATGTCTCCTGCTCATTAGACCATACCCACTGAGTGTTTTGCTCCAGGAGACATCTGAGATGAGCAGAACCTGTGGACAGCTGTGGAATGAATTTGTCCAAGTAGGTGAACTTTCCAAGGAATCTTCTTAATTCCTCTTTATTTTGGGGCTGTTCTATGTTGACTATTGCTGAGGTTTTTCTAGGATCTGGTCTAACACCATCCTCAGACAGAACATCTCCAACAAAAGTCAAGCTGTTAGCTGCAAATTAAAATTTCTTTCTATTCAGTTTCGAATTGGACTTTATCAGATCTAGAACATGCCTCAACCGTGCAACATGTTCCTGACGACTGGAACCCCACACAATTATATCATCCATCGTAGTCTCTACACGTTGTAAGTGTCAAAAATAATCCGGATTGCAAGGTACTGGTCAAAACTCATTCCATGTTTTTGGTCAGCAGAGAAAAACTTGTCTCTCTCAAACGTGACATTCTTGTTCGGCACAAAATATTCTTCAAATTTTTGCATTAGAGCAGTGAGTGTTACATTTGCCTCATCTTGATGAAAGCTACTATAAATGTCCAGTAAATCTTCACCCATTACATGTAAACAGATGGATGCTTAAAGCTTTTCATCATCTCCCGCACCGCTAGCAGCCAAATATATATTAAATCTCTGCTTGAAACGTTTCCAGTTATCAGCAAGATTACCACTAAGGTTGCAACAACTAATCGATAAAGTCGATAATGAAATTTGTTGTCAACGAATGCCATTATCGATTAGTTGGACTGCTCACATTACTGAGGAGTGTGACCACAAGATGCACAAATACACAAAGATACACACAAGAGGTTACAGAAGCGTCTGCAGGAAAAAGCGTGCGCCTATGGCATTATATTCCTGCCACAATTCTGAGCAATTCTCAACAGCTCGATTCTGTCCGTGCAATGTTTCCCCTGCTCACTCAACATGCAGTTTTATAACCCTGGACAAAGTCGAGCGACTTCTCAATTCTGTGCACGCTCCCTGCTCGCTCAACATGTTCTCCGCGCGTGCTCAACTCTGCCTTCACGCGCAAGCAACATTTATTTTCTGTGCGTGCTCGACTTTGTCCAGGGTTACAAAACTGCCACAAAACCAGCCAATCACAGACTTCCACATACTACTTCTGATTGGCTGTCCCTTCTCTATCAGCTGGCAATATCTGCAATTATTGGTACAATGCTGCACTTTGCATACTCAAATGCTGTTATTTATTTATTTATTTATTTATTATTTATTTATTTATTATTTAATTTTTTTGAAAGAAACAAGTCAGCATAAGTGAGTTCATTAAAAAAAGAAATCCCCCATGCACTCCACAACAAGCAGCCACTATAACAGATGCCATACAATATAATTAGAGCACAACAATTGTTTTGCTTTTTTAAACAGTTTTACTGTTCAAAAACAAACTTTGTCTTTAATTTAAGGTTTAAAATTAAACTCTATATGTGACTTTTGCATTTTTTAAAGTTTAGTTTTATACATAACTAATACCCTAATTTATGGTTTTATATAGTTATAAGCAAAATATCAAATTAAAGAAGCGTTTAGTTTCTATCCGATGAATCGAGAAAGTGAAAAAATAATCGCCCAACTAATCGATTATCAAACGAATCGTTAGTTGCAGCCCTAATTACCACTAAGCTGCATCAGAGTTGGTGGATTTAACCTTTGACGGCAAGCACTCAATTAAAAAAAATTTCTTATTACGTTTGAACCCCGACTCGTCTCGTTAAACCCTTTTTTTAAATTCTTTTTTTTTAAACCGTGGGCTGATTTCCTGCACAGTTAGTCACGGTGCGGCTCACCTGCGCACTCACTTTCTCTGCATGTCCCGCTCTCCGCGAGTAGGAATGAACAGGCGATTTATCACGACACTATACTTTTTTGTGTGTGGCAATCCCTTTTTCTGACACCATGTTATGTTCGTAATGACCACAAGTTTTCAGTTATCAAACCAACATCTTTTATTCAACACCTAGTCAGCACATATACTGCAGAATACGACCGTGACTAAAGAAAATGTGTCCCTCTCTTTTGGTTCCGACTGTGCAACCGAATAAGACCGGAACCAACATGTTATCAGACATAACATTACAACGAATTAATAAAATCTTTTGAAATTCAGAGAAAGAGAGAGTTAGATTTCCATGATTCTTTTTCTATTTGAAATGCTTTCCATCAATACCAGGTAATCCAGTTTTTTTTTCCACTTTCTAGTGTAAAATAATTAATTACAGTTGAAACGTACTGAATTTTTTATCTATCTATCTATCTATCTATCTATCTATCTATCTATCTATCTATCTTCTTTATAGTTATTTTATGCAATGAATATTATACAATAATCCAATAACAATACAATAATATTTATTGAACTCCTCAAATCATACTGTATTGGTTTGGGAAAAAAGACATCTGCACTAATTTGGTGTCACATGCTCAATCCAGTTATGCTTGATTGCTTCCTGAAGATTAGGCACAGAACTTTATCACAGAAGCAATTCACTTTAAATTTTAGTCAGACGTGGACACCCTGGCTTCAAAAAGTAAAAGTCATGCGACGTATTTGGAATTTCCCAGGATCAATAAAGTATGTTTCTATTGACTTGCTCCATCCATTAACCCAACAAGCTGATTCTAACTAGCACAACTCTTTAGCCAGGCTTGCCTAGAACTATATAATTAAATTACCTGTTTTGTGCACAGGGAAAACTATACAGTGCCTTGCAAATTATTCATACTCCTTCAACCTGTCCACATTTTGTCCTGTTACAACCACAAATGAAAATGTTCTGAATTGGAATTTTATCTGATAGGCCAACACAAAGTGGCACAAATAATTCCAAATCCGAAAAAAATTCAATCCGAGGTTCCATTGTACTGCAATTGTGAATAGGAAGGAAAATGACAGATGGTTTTCAAATACTTTGTCAATACTTTGTAGAACCAACTTTTGCTGCAATTAAAGCTGATTCTAATTAGCACAACTCTTTAGCAGAGCTTGCTCAGGAATGGTAGCAGGCACGTGAGTGCATCTGCATGCACAATGAGGCAAAGACTGTTGGAGGATGACCTAGTGTCAAGGAGGGCAGCAAAGGAGCCACTTCTCACCAGGAACATCAGGGACAGGCTGATATTCTATTTATAAAGGTGAACAATGAACGATGCCTTTTCCAGCATGATTGAGCACCTTGCCATCTGGCAAAATGGGAACAAAACATGAAACTTTTGGGTCCATGGTCAGAAAACTCTCGATACCTTAATCCCATTGAAAACTTATGGTCAATCCTCAGGAGGCAGGGGGAAAAAAAACAAAAACCCACAAATTCTCACAAACTTCAACCATTGATTATATGAGAATGGCCCAAAAGTTGATTGACAGCATGCCAGGACAAATTGTAGAGGTCTTGAAAAAAGGAGTCAATACTGTAAACATTGTCTCTGCAAAAAAAAGCTGAATTGTAAAACCAAACTAAGGACAGATAGCAAGGCAACAAAATAAATGTAAAAGTCAGCTATCGAAAGCATAATCCTAATCAACTGTTCACAAATTGTTCTTTAAAAATATATATATTTCAGGCATTCAAATACATTGATTTTCATGTTTAAAGTTTTAGGGTTACGCTTATGATTTAAATGGCATTCATGGGTTTATGTCATATAGTATCCTAATTCAATTAAGGGACTTACTTTGGTGCTATAAAGGGTATTGCTGTATAATAAAATAATAGCTAATAAAATATTTATCTTAAATTTTAAGTCAAATGTCCATATTGTTTTTTTTTTTTTCATACTTGGTGACTTTTCCTTTTAATTTTCTTAAGTTGAATTAAAATTCAGTTGGCATTCACAAGCATTTTACAATACTTGGCTGGACTTTTTTTTTTAAACCACTTCTCTTAGCAGAATTAATACAACTCTGCTTTATCTGTATGTCCTTGCACATGACCTTTGCATGACTTTCAAAAAGAAAAAAACTGCTTAGGCACAACATTGTCTCCCTTAATTTTCCTTGGTGTGATTATCACAAATGAAGTTAGAAGTTTAACTATATGTGGCTTCCATTCTCATTATCAGGAGGCCTATAAAACAGCACCTGATACAGCATAACAATATAGTATTTCATTTTTATTTTGTGTACTGACAGCTGATTGTGTGCACAGTCATAGACATGCCAAATTATATTTCATTTCACTATTTTGAGTTGTTAAATAATGGTCTGGTTTATATTAATCTCATTGAATAATTCAAGGATAAGCTGTACATGCATTCATCTATAATGCTTGCAGAACACTTCACTGCAAAAAATAACAGCAATTTTTCTCTGTTGGTGACGTACTGTAGCTTCCTGTTTTCGCATTGTTGCCGCGAAAGTTCCTCATTTGTTTGTATCAGCGTTTAAATTATACTGCCTTTTTCCATTTATACTAAATAACAATATTAATTAGTTTTTCGTTCTACTACTACCGGACTTTTGCCTTTTTCCGTTTTTTTTGCACTTTTTCGGAGAACGCGTGTATCTCCTCATCTAGGAACAACAAGCGGAATCCATCAACAAACAACTAAACTCCGACTCAGGTTCAGTGTGTGGAGAGCAGGATGTTTAGACATTCTTCCTCCGTCATTAGTGATAATTTTACTTGTGATAGGTGTGTGTTAGTTATCACTCTGATGGAGAAGATACAGTATTCGTATTAGAGAAGCGCATCCAGACTTTAGAGAGGGTTAGAGAGCGTGAAAGTAGTGTTATTCCTGTAGCAGAAAGTCTAGGTACCACAGGCAGAGATAACCAGCCCCCGACTCCGGCATTAGAGCCCTAACAGCGGGGCGAGTGGGTGACGATTAGGTGGCATACCCTTTCAGCTGATGCTAACGCTAACCGGAGCACATCTCTTCTGCGCTTCACGTGTCCAACAGGTTTGCTCTCCTCAGTGATGCACCCGCTGAGAAAGAGCTCTGGTTATAGGAGACTCAATACTGAGGCACGTGAAATTAGCTAGGCCTTTAGGGGCACCAGCGCCAGTGGTTAGGTGTATCCCAGGAGCCAGAGCACCGGATATAGCAGGTAATCCTAGGGCTCTAGGACAGCATAGGTTTTCCAAGATAGTGCTACATGCTGGAGCTAACGATATACGCCTTCGTAACTTTACAGAGGTGTTTAAACTAGCGAAGGCGATGTTCGATAAAGTAGTTTGCTCTGGACCCATCCCAATGAGACATGGCGACATAGCTTATGGCTATGCTTAGCTTAGGTTATGGTTGCTGAACCATCGGATGTCCAGGTGGTGCTTGGAAAATAATGTGGGCTTTATAGATAACTGGAAGACCTTTGAGGGCAAAGCTGACCTGTTGGGGCGGGATGGTGTCCATCCCACTCGGGAAGGTGCTGCTCTCATATCTATCATAGTATAGCACATAGTCACAGAAGAGGCCTAGTTAATTGGTGACCATCCAGAGCCTAGGCCATGGAGCAGACCAACAGGCTAAACCAACCATCTGCTAGCTGCATAGAGTCATCAATCAGGGTTCATCATATAAAGACCGTGTCTGTTCCCCGAGCTAAACACAAATTTAGAAAGACTCAAAGTCTGTGTTAGTAATTTAATTAACATAGGTACCACAAAGTCCGATAACATTGAATGCGCAGCCGGCACCTCTGATTTGAAGCTAGGACTGTTAAATATTGGATGCCTCGCATTTAAAGTAGTTATTGTTAATGAAACTATCACACCGCGCTACCACATTAAACGTACATTCACATCAAACACCACACAGAGCTTTATCAATAATCTCCCAATAATCTAACAGAGTTATCAACTTTGATTGGATCACCATCCGACTCCACAAAACTTGATCAAGCGACTGAATATTTAGAGTCAATATTTTGTTATACCTTAGATAATGTAGCTCCAGCTAAAAGAAAATTGATTAGAGATAAGAAACTCGCTCCCTGATATAATGACTACACACGTGTAACCCATGTAACTCAGGTAGTCAGTGAAGGGGTTAAAATCATATTAAGAGTGAAGGAAGCTAAGAAATGGAAAAAGAGGAGAAAAGGTAGAGAGAAAAAGATTTGCCCAATCACAAGCCTCATTCGGTGATAGACAATCCCATGGGCGAATGGTAGCAGCGCATTCAGAAGCTTGTAGCAGGAGAGAGAAGGGGAGAAAAAAAAGGGGGGAAATATACGAAAGTGTGCTTGGGCTAAACTCATGCTAAACATTAATTTTTGTGAGAAATGTTAACCAATTGTTTTAAAGAGAAATGTGATTGAGTATGCTTGGAAGGTGAAACTTTTGAACTTACGTTTACACTTTGTGCTGGATGTAATCCTATGGCGAGGAATCGTATGCGATTGCACGCGCGCAAATGGCGAGCTGCCCACGGACTTTTGGAATGTGCTTTAAGACCACCAACTGGTAGGAAATTTCCAGTTTTCTTGTCTTGGATTCAAGAGACTCCCTTTTTTTTGATACTCCGAACTTGATCGTTTTTTTTTTTCATTTTTTGCTTTTGGAGCGAGAGACGTACACACTATGTTTTGGGATCTTTTCTTTGTTGTTTTGCAGTCAATGCTGTCTCAATCTTTTGAATACTGTTAATCAACTGTTTAATTGTGACTCTTTAAATTAACAAAACACAGAAAGAAACTTTGCTTTACCTTTACAAATTTCCTTATGTCAGAATTCATTGTGTTATCATTCAATCGCTGGTAGTATCATTCCCTCTCTTCAGCAGTTGTTCCTATCTTCTGAGACATTTGGCCCATATTGAGAAATAATCTCCGGGCACGGCACATGCAATTACTGCTGTGAGTCACGTCATGGAGAATCCTTACATGTGCTCCAATGAGAGATAAGAGTGGGTGGAGTGGGATTTCCAGAAAATGCGCCACCTAATGTAGAGCCTGGCCTGCAGCACCACCCCCGAGGGTCAGAACCCCTGACACATGGAACCAGCACTCCGCAACAATTGGAAAGTTGTCCTGGGAATAGAATCTGAAAACCCAGTTAAAGCAACTTCAGGTGCAACGCCGCCTTGCTGCTCGAATGACACTGATTTCAGCTCTGCTGAGACAATATCTGTGAAACTTCCTATATCTGCTGTGCACACCTCAGGCATCCAAAGGGTCGTAATGGAACATATTGTGAGGACAAGTGACCCCCCGCATCGCCACACAACATCCCATTCTGCATAAAAGCTTTTTCTGGAAGGAGCCCCCGCCTGATGAATGAGCCTGACTTCGAAACTTGGAGGGCAAGCGTTGACTATCTGTTGAACGATTCATCTCTTCCTTAGTCGTATAAGACACGCAAGATTCTAGACAGCCTGTTACCCCCGGCTTTGGACATTATTAAGCATATGAATCTGCTTGCCCCACCGTCGGAATGCCTTAACCTACTGGAGTCCGTGTATGGTTCGGTAGAAGACGGAGACGAATTATTAGCCAAATTCATAAGCACTCTCCAGTATCCTGGTGAAAAGCCATCTGCGTACCTCCACAGATTGCATGTAGTCCTGAGTGCTGCAATTAGACAGGGTGGAGTTGCAAAGAATGAACGAGACTGTTGTCTGCTGAAGCAGTTCTGCCGTGGCTGCTGGGACAATGCACTGATAGCTGACTTGCAGTTCGAAAAGAGAAAAGCAGATCCACCTCCTTTCTCTGAATTAGCAATAATTATCTGTACAGCTGAAGAAAGCCAGGCATCGAAGGAAGAGAGAATGAGGAGGCACATGGGTATGAGCAAACACCCATCGACCCCACTCAAGTTGCAAACAGCAGCGCACCAACAGTCTGCTTATCCCTCTAGCTGTTTCGAGGAGAACGATAACAACTCCCCAACCCCCACCAGTTCCAAGCAGAAAGGTAAAACACAGTGCCCTGAAACATCTGAAATAGATGCTCTGAAGAAAGAGATTGCTGCTCTCCAGCACCAGATCGCAGCTATCAAAATAGCTACTGATCAGGAAGTGAGGGTGCAAGCCGGATCAAGTGAACTTCAGGAATTAAAAGGACAGATAGCAGAGCTTAGGGCTCAAGTCACTTCTTCTGGACTTCAGAGAAACCAGTATGGAAGACTTCTCTGCCCGAGAGGTAATATGAGCAAACCAGGTGTTGGAGAGATCAGCGGAAAGGGAGACGGGAGGCCAAAGGACACTGACATGAGAAACGATCGGCCTCGGCCGTGGTATTGTTTTCGCTGTGGACATGATGGCCACTTAGCCATCAACTGTGAAAATCCCCCGAATCCGTCCAAAGTTGAAGGGAAAAGACGAAGACTGAGAGAAAGACAAGCCGAGTGGGATCTCCAAAATGGAATCACCATGGGGCCTTTAAATTAAAAGCTGTCTCTGTCGCAGGCCTGACAGTGAAGCACTGACTAGTAGTTCACAAGCATGCTGACATCAAAGACTCCTTAAGGTTACCAGATGGACTGGTAGGAATGAAATGCATTGCACGTGTCAAAGTTGAAGGAAAAGAAGTGAATTGGCAGCTGGACACAGGGTCTCAGGTAACAACGATTTCCTTGTCTTTCTATAACAGCCACTTGTTGCAGCACCCAATGCAGCCATTAAACCACCTGTTGGAAGTTGAAGGGGCCAATGGACAGGCTGTTCCCTATCTGGGATATGTGGAGTTAACCCTGAAGTTTCCTCAGGAGTTCTTAGGAACCGAATCCAAAGTTCTGACACTTGCTCTAATAGTTCCAGACCTAACACATGTGCCTCAATTCCTCATTGGGACCAATACTTTGGACTTCTTGTCTTGATCATGCACAAGAAACCATGTCCAGAGTGAAGTCGTGTCGCTATGGTTATCAAGCTATGATCAAAGTAGTACTGAAAAATGAGACACAAACTGATTTAATGATCCCTCCAAGAACAGTGCTGGCTGAAGTGCATGCCATCAAACATGTGTTTAAAGGATGAACCCTGAAAGTGCTCCTGTGTGTAAAGAGGTGAGACTTGCACAAGATAAGGTTATTCCCGATTTCAGTAATTCCCCTCTCTCATGTAAATGGAAGAAGAGAATAACAGATCTAGTGAACTCCATGCCAGATGTATTCGCACTGTGTGATTTGGATTACGATCACACTGATAAGGTGAAGCACCATATCAATCTCAATGACAACAAGCCATTCAAGCAGCTTGCTAGGCATATCCATCCACAAGACGTAGATGCGGTAAGGCAACACCTGAAAGAGCTCCTTGACGCTGGTGTCAGAGAATCTGAGTCCCCGTTCGCTTCTCCGATAGTAATAGTGAAGAAGAAAAATAATGAGGTCCGTGTATGTGTCGATTTCATCAAGTTGAATTCCCAGACCATAAAGGATGCATATGCTTTGCCAAATTTGGAAGAAGCAAGCATTTAACACAGTCATAGAGAAGCTGACCTCAGCTCCAGTCCTCGGATTTGCCGGGCTCCCCTATGTACTGACCACGGACGCAAGCACCACTGGACTCGGAGCTGCTCTTTATCAAGAACAGGAAGGTCAAATGAGAGCAATCGCCTTTGCGAGCAGGGGATTGACTAAGAGCGAAACTAGGTATCCCGCGCACAAATTGGAGTTCCTCGCATTGAAGTGGGCAGTCACAGCTAAGTTCATTGACTACTTGGGAGGGGAGTTCACTGTGGTGACTGATAGCAACCCGCTTACATATATTTTGACATCTGCAAAGCTTGATGTGACCAGCTATAGATGGCTGTCCAGTCTGTCGACTTTCAATTTCAAGATCCAATATCGTGCAGGCAAGCGGAACCTAGATGCAGATGGACTCTCGAGACGTTCTCATGGCAGGCCTCAGGACAACTTTGTCTCTCAAAAGGAATGTGAAAGAATCAGGCAATTCACCCTTCATCATTTAGCAGAACCAGGATAACCGACAATTCTGTCAGCTGCGGTGAAGGCTCTCTGTGAAAGGCGCCAAGTGTATCAAGGCTATGATGATTCCGACCTGTCATGCTTTCAACCTACCATGTTTGAGTCTTTGTCTCTCAGTGTCGGTGCAGTGCCCCAAGAGTTCCAGCAAGAGGATGCCAATGGTCTTCCAGTTCTCCCCCGAATGTCTGAGGAGGAGCTAAAGACACGCCAACGAACTGACACAAACCTCGGAGAGGTTATTAAATGCCTTGAGTCTGGGAAGAAACCGGATGGGAAAGTAGAATCTGTAGAAGTAGCCTTATGGCTGAGAGAATGGAATAGATTTGAGTTTTGGAACAGAGTGTTGTATAGAAGGAAGCAAGAACCAAGGACGTGTGCTGTATCAGTTAGCATTACCTGTGGACCTCCGGAAAGAGGCATTAAGAGCGCTGCACAATGACCTAGGACACTTGGGGATTGAGAGGACCTTGGACTTCATTAGATCTCGGTTTTACTGGCCAAAGATGGCAACAGCTGTGGAGGAAAAGGTGTAAGGAGAAAGACCCCTCCTGAACGAGCTGCACCCCTGGTGAATATACTGACGAGTAGACCCTTAGAGCTAGTTTGGATGGACTTTCTATCGCTCGAACCTGATCGGCGTAATACAAAGGATATTCTGGTGATCACCGATCATTTTACCAGGTATGCTGTCGCGATACCCACCAGGAACCAGAAGGCTGAAATCGTGGCCAAATGCCAGTGGGATAACTTTCTCGTCCATTACAAGTTTCCAGAAAAACTCCACAGTGACCAGGGCCTCGACTTCGAGTCAAAGCTGATCAGAGAGCTCTGCAGCATAGCAGGAAGTGAGAACAACGCCCTATCATCCTCGTGGCAACCCTGTGGAGCGCTTCAATAGGACATTGCTTCAGATGTTAGGGACCTTGGATGATAAAGGGAAGACCTGCTGGAAAGATTTCATGAAGCCGCTGGTCCACGCATACAATTGCACCTGTAATGACTCAACAGGATTCTCACCATGAGTTAATGTTCGGGAGGCAACCCCGACTACCAATCGATCTGGCTTTCGGTTTACCTGCTGATGAGTCATCCCAGTCTCGAGTTATGTGAGGAACCTGCGGAATCATCTGGAGGAGATTTACAGGGTAGCCAGAGAGAATGCAGCAAAGGTAGCAGGACGCAATAAGCGGAGGTTCGACGAGCGAGTAGTCGCCTCATCGCTTGAAGTTGGTGATCGCGTTCTGGTGAGAAATGTTAGACTGAGAGGAAAAAATAAGTTAGCAGACAAGTGGGAGAGGGAAGTCTATATTGTGTTCAAGAAGGCTGGCGACTTACCAGTTTATACAGTTCAGCCTGGGAGTAAGGACGGGCCGCTCCGTATGTTGCATCGCAACCTACTACTACCATGTGGATTTCTGCAAAGGGTAGACTACCCTGAGGAACCAGTGAGCCCGAAGAAACCCCACAGACCTAGAACTCGAGCAAATCCTATTTCAAGAGGCTCTGAGAGCGAAACCCAGAATTCTGAATCTGAGGATGACTTTACAGGTTATTCACCAGAGCACTCGCCAAATATTGAAAGCAGAATTCTTTCTAATGCTAGACCTGAAAATCGGTCAAGTGGTGAAGTGACGACAGAGGTTTCGCCTGAAGGGGGGACTGTGGTTAGTGTAGGTGTTAAGCATCCCACTCCAGTGAAGTTGCGAGGGAGCTTGCCTGACCAACCTGAGGTCGGCCATGGGGGTCCATGTGAAGGCCCTGAAGAAGGAAACCATCAGATGGAGGACCTTACAGGGATAGATGTACCGAGTGACATAGCTGTGCAGGACGGACAGCAGGCTCAAGAGTCGCATGGACCCTCGTCCGGGACCCTTAGCGGAGAGGATGAAGGAGATGACGCTCTGATGCAAAGAGAGACAATCAATTTAAGAAACCCCAGTGACAACCCAATGGAGGCTGGTCAGAGGCTAGAAGATGTTCCTAGGCGTTCGCAAAGACGCCATGACCCACCAAAGAGGCTGCAGTACCCCAAGTTGGGTAATCCCCTTTCTTTGGTTGTACAGTCATTATTGCAAGGACTCAGTACAGCTTTCACTGTGTCTTTGGAGGAGCCTGATTCTCTTAAAGATGCCTCCCTGGAATTGTACAGTGAGTGCCCTCCAGCGATGACTTTGCAGCCTAAGGGATGCAGAGGGACCTGCATACCTTCAAGATGGGGAGAGTGTAACCCGTGTAACTCAGGTAGTCAGTGAAGGGGTTAAAATCATATTAAGAGTGAAGAAAGCTAAGAAATGGAAAAAGAGGAGAAAAGGTAGAGAGAGAAAAATTTGCCCAATCACAAGCCTCATTTGGTGATAGACATTCCCAAGGGCCAATTGTAGCAGCGCATTCGGAAGCCCTGCTGAGAGGGGAGAAAAAAAGGGGGAAATATACAAAAGTGTGCTCATGCTAAACTCATGCTAAACATCAGTTTTTGTGAGAAATGTTAACCAATTGTTTTAAAGAGAAATGTGATTGAGTATGCTTGGAAGGTGAAACTTTTGAACTTGCATTTACACTTTGTGCTGGATGTAATCCTATGGCGAGGAATCGCATGTGATTGCATGCGCGCAAATGGCGAGCTGCCCATGGACTTTTGGAATGTGCTTTAAGACCACCAACTGGTAGGAAATTTCCAGTTTTCTTGTCTTGGATTCATGAGACTCCCTTTTTTTTGATACTCCGAACTTGTCCATTTTTCCCATTTTTTGCTTTTGGAGCGAGAGACTATTCCTTCTCTCATTTGAATGTGTGAACTGAATCATTTCATTCACAAACTTCATCCGAATGAGCTAATTTAGCAGTTATTGCATCTTCAACTTATATTGTTCAACAATACTGTTCAGTTTTGAGAGAAATGTGCTTATCTTAAGAAATGTATATTTATGTTCTGCATGTTGAGTCAAATTGAATATTGACCTATAATTTCTTTTGCAAATTTGAGTTGTTGAATGCAACATTCTGTTTAGAAGGTGGCTATTGTGAATTGATTAGTCAAGGCAAAAGATGTAGACACTATTGTTTTGGGATCTTTTCTTTGTTGTTTTGTCAATGCTGTCTCAATCTTTTGAATACTGTTAATTAACTGTTTAATTGTGACTCTTTAAATTAACAAAACACAGAAAGAAACTTTGCTTTACCTTTATAAATTTCCTTATGTCAGAATTCATTGTGTTATCATTCAATCGCTAGTAGTATCATGCCCTCTCTCCAGCAGTCGTTCCTATCTTCTGAGATAATTGGCCCATATTGAGAAATCATCTCCGGGCACGGCACATGCGATTACTGCTGTGAGCCACGCGTTACACACGCACTTTAAAACAGACCGCTCGAAAATTAGATGGCGTCAAACTAAATTGTTAGTATTCCAAATAGCATGGAAGAAGAGCATCCTGAACTATAAGAAAGCTCTTAGTGATGCTAGATCATTGTATCTCTCCACTCTTATTGAAAATAACAAAACTAATTCTAGGTTTTTATTTAACACTGTAGCTAAATTAACTAGAAACAAGACCACTGCAGAAATCTCCACAACAACAACATATAATATAGTAGTGAGGACTTTATGAACTTTTTCAACAACAAAATCATAAACATTAGGCAAAAAAACAGGTTTTGAAACCAGACAATTTAAGTTATACAAATGATAAACTAACCACACCATATCAGAACCTAGAATATTTTAATCCCCTTGAAGAGAGTGGGCTAATTTCACTCATCTCTTCTTCAACCTGTGTATAAGATCCTATACCAACACATTTTCTCAAGCAGATAGTACCAGCAATAACAGAACCCCTGTTAAAAATAATTAACTTTTCATTCAGCAGTGGGTATTTTCCCAAATCCTTTAAATTAGGAGTTATTAAACCACTAATTAAGAAACCTGACCTTGACCCTTGTCAGCTGTCCAATTACAGGCCGATATCAAACCTCCCCTTTATCTCTAAGATTCTGAAAAAGATAGTAGCACAGCAACTACAGTATGTTCATCAGGATTTAGGCCTCATCACAGCACAGAGACAGCGTTGATCAGGGTTGCGTCACTATACTCGTGTTACTCGACCTCAGTGCAGCTTTTGACACTATTGACATAGAATTCTCCTTCACAGATTAGAAAATGTAGTAGGAATTAAGGGAACAGCCCTCTTGTGGCTCAGATCCTATTTGACTGATCGTTATCAGTTTGTAGATTTAAGTGGTGACCACTCTGTGTTCTAAAGTGGAGTTTGGTATTCCACAGGATCTAGTTTTCGGCCCATTGCTTTTTTCTCTTTACATGCTTCCTCTGGGCAACATAATTCGTAAGCATGGTATTAGTTTTCATTGCTATGCTGATGGCACACAGTTATACACTCACCTAAAGGATTATTACGAACACCTGTTCAATTTCTCATTAATGCAATTATCTAATCAACCAATCACATGGCAGTTGCTTCAATGCATTTAGGGGTGTGGTCCTGGTCAAGACAATCTCCTGAACTCCAAACTGAAGGTCAGAATGGAAAAGAAAGGTGATTTAAGCAATTTTGAGCATGGTTGTTGGTGCCATACGGGCCGGTCTGAGTATTTCACAATCCGCTCAGTTACTGGGATTTTCACGCACAACCATTTCTAGGGTTTACAAAGAATGGTGTGAAAAGGGAAAAACATCCAGTATGCGGCAGTCCTGTGGGTGAAAATGCCTTGTTGATGCTAGAGTTCAGAGGAGAATGAGTTGACTGATTCTAGCTAATAGAAGAGCAACTTTGACTGAAATAACCACTCGTTACAACCGAGGTATGCAGCAAAGCATTTGTGAAGCAACAACACGCACAACCTTAAGGCGGATGGGCTACAAAAGCAGAAGACCCCACCAGGTACCACTCATCTCCAGTTGAAGACTGAAAAAAGTCTCGATTTCTGTTGAGACATTCAAATAATAGAGAATTTGGCGTAAACAGAATGAGAACATGGATCCATCATGCCTTTTACCACTGTGCAGGCTGCTGGTGGTGGTATAACGGATCTTTTCTTGGCACACTTTAGGCCCCTTAGTGCCAAGTGGGAATCATTTAAATGCCATGGCCTACCTGAGCATTGTTTCTGACCATGTCCACCCCTTTATGACCACTATTGTACCCATCCTCTAATGCACCATGTCACAAAGCTTGAATCATTTCAAATTGGTTTCTTGAACATGACAATGAGTTCACTGTACTAAAATGGCACCCACAGTCACCCCAGATTTCAACCCAATAGAGCATCTTTGGGATGTGGTGGAACGGGAGCTTCGTGCCCTGGATGTGCATCCCACAAATCTCCATCAACTGCAAGATGCTATCCTATCAATATGGGCCAACGATTCTAAAGAATGCTTTCAGCACCTTGTTGGATCAATGCCACGTAGAATTAAGGCAGTTCTGAAGGCGAAAGGGGGTCATATTAGTATGGTGTTCCTAATAATCCTTTAGGTGAGTGTACGTCTCATCAAAACCAGATGAGAAAAACCAGCCTACTAAAGTTAAGCAATGTGTGCAGGACATAAGAGATTGGATGCTTAATGCTTAATCCTGTTAAGACAGAAGTTATAGTCATAGGACACACACACAAGCAGCAAGAAGCAAGCTTTCTGATCACATTGTAACTTTAAATGGCCTTGCTGTTCCATCACCTGCAACAGTGAAAGACCTCGGTGTGATTATAGATCCCAGCCTTTCATTTGAAGCTCATGTAGATAATATTACCAGGATAGCATTCTTTCACCTCAGAAATATTGCCAAGGTAAGAAATATACTGTCACTACATGATGCAGAACAACTAGTTTATGCTTTTATCACCTCTAGGTTGAACTATTGTAACGCCTTACTGTCTGGTTGTTCAACTAGGCACATAAACAAGCTTCAGTTAGTCCAGAATACAGCAGCGAGAGTCCTCACTAGAACCAGGAGATACGAGCACATCACTCCTATCTTATCTACACTGCATTGGCTCCCTGTGAAAGTTCGCATCATTTTTAAAATACTATTATTGACATATAAAGCATTAAATAGTCTCGTGCCGCAGTGAACTGCTAGTGTCTTACGATCCGTCACTCCTACTTCGATCGAAGGATGCAGGCTGCTTGTCAGTACCGTGTATTATGAAAACTACAGCAGGGGGCAGAGCTTTTTCTTACAAAGCCCCAAAGTTATGGAATAGCCTTCCAATTAATGTTCGGGACTCAGACACAATCTCAGTGTTTAAGCCTAGGCTAAAAACTTATTTATTTAGCCAAGGAGCAGATCTGGGGACTCTTGGACAGAGTATTATGGTGAACTGCTATCTTCCCCACTCTCATTGATCACTCAGGTTTGTTGATGGTGAGGTGATTGGTTGCTTTACATCTCAGGGAGCCCTCGTGTCTGTGTTTCCTTCTGGCTCTCCCTTTTAGTTATGCTGTCATAGTTAGTCATGCCGGAGTGCTTGCACTCTGCACTAAAGACACATTCACATTATACATTGTTTGATTGTGACCATACCTAATTGCCATATCTCCTTCTCCTCTTCTCTCTCTCTCTTTCCCTCTACCTGTCTCTCTGTCGAGCTATACATGTCGCTTCTGAGCTGCCAGTGATCCAGACCCCCTCTACCTCTAGCTGTCTGACTCGTCCTGGTGTCCTGCTTCTGGTTGGAGATCTCATTGCATGGATGCCTCGTGTAGTCTGCCTGGGATGCGTGTGGTGACTGAGGACGGTTCCATGGTTTTGTCCTTGGCTGATGCAGACTCGATAAGAGTACTCGATAGTTCAGGACTGGAGTTTCCTACAGTCTACCTGAGCCTCCAATAACGAACTGGACTCAATTTTAACTTAAACACATCTCCTGTTATATTCAACTTTCAGTCTCACACAGTATGATGCAAATCAATCCATGGTATCCGTTTTACCCAAATGAGGATGGTTTCCCTGCTGAGTCTGGTTTCTCTCAAGGTTTCTCCTATTACCATCGCAGGGAGTTTTTCCTTGCCACTGTTGCCATCGTCCTCAGCTTGCTCATCAGGGACAGTCTCATCGTTTTGATTCATACATGTTCACTTCTCATACAAACGTATATAATTCTTTTGATTGTGTAAAGCTGCTTTGCGACAATGTCAATTATTAAAAGTGCTATACAAATAAAATTGAATAGCAAGTGAAACTATATTAAATATAGTTACATTCATCTACTATTTCCTCATATAAGATTACAATAAAACAAACATGAGCAGAAACATAGTATCAGACAATGCTCGTCCTAAAGATCAAGTTTTGTGGACATGGCAGAAGACATCATATGAACACCTGATTAAGGTCACTCAGAGTTAAATCTAGATTATTTCATTGTGGCAGAAATTGACTTTGTGTCAACCCATCTTATGACAGTGACATTAGGTCTCACTGCAGAGTATTCTACTGTTTTTAAAAAAAAATGTGTGTTAACTTAGTGACTACCAAAAGAAAATGTACACATAAGCAATATCGTGAAATTAGCATTCGTTATTCCCCTACAATGTGCATTAATAACTTTTTTAAATAATTGAAGTGAGTAAAGAGTAACATGCTTTCAACAAAGATTAAGCAATATTTCTCTCAAAAAATAAAGAGAGAACCCACTTACCCTCATCTGATCTGTATGAATTTTACTGTACAGTTTATATACAGTACTTTGGCTACAGTATTAAAACAAATAATAAAAAGGCCAAGCCGTGCATACTTACAGGTGACATTGGGTAGTAGTCGCCCTCAAATGCCAACTACATGTTGGTTTGCCTAACCTTATTTTTGTTCACCATGGCTTTATGGTATAGAACAAATCTAGTTCAACTGGTGAACTGTTTATACACATTTATACACATTTATACTCCTCATATGGTGAATGTCAGCAACTGTCTCAGGAACTGAGAGTATGAATGGAACCAGAACAATGGAATGAATTTCTGGAACCAGAATATTATGTTTCAAAGTGAAGGAAATTAACTGTATCTACATGTCCCAATCCCATTTGATAGTCACCACATTGCGTGTGCACACCTCAGTGTGTGAGCTTGGGGTAACTAGGGAAAACAGTATTTTAAATTATATAAATTGAATGATAATTTTAAATACAGTAACAATAGATTTTTTCTTCACCGAAACGGTGACTAGGCCCATCACTGCATGTCAGGTTGAAGACCAGAATTATGACCCCTATAATGAACTCAACTTCTCTAACATATTGATATCTGACATTACTTTATAAATTTGACAACTTAATATAGGGATCTAAAAATTTAATTAAAAAGCATACATCCCACACATGATCTAATTTGAATTTCATGATCTAATTTGTAGTAATTCATTTGATAATTACTACTAGGACAACTCATGCTGCAGTAAATTCTGCAAATATACCAGATTCCTATTTTTTATGCATAGAACTGTTTTTAACTTTTATTACAATGTATTATGTGTATCAGAGACAAAATGGCACTCTTATTTTTATTAAATACTTATATTTCTTCTCAAATCCAAAATTTCATGTGAATTTTAAAGCACAGTTTTCCATACGTATTGACATACATTTCAGACCAAGTAACTAATTTAAATTACCATCTCTGAACATTCATTTTCATTATTTCATGTGACAGGGACTACAAGCAGACTTCTTTGCTTACAAATCTAAACGGGTAGATTTCTGTTCTCCATTAATGAACAGTAGAGTGTTTTCTGTAACATATTAGTCATTTTTTGTCTGAGCTGTTTATTCAACACTGTGTATTTATTTATTTCAAATGACTACTTGTACTATCATTTAAATCAGAATAAAACTTCAAATGTACACTTAGCAGAAAAACAAGTATTAACAAGCAAAAATAATGTGGTTGTTATTTGGACCACCCAGTGTCAAAACACCTGGCTCCTTGATATACTTAAGCTTAACCTTTAATGTAAGAGTACAAAGTGAATCTTTAACCTGGTTGAGCTATACATTGTCAATTTAAATACCACTGATGTAGTTAGGAGAGAAGTCAGATTACTTAGTCAAAAGTTTCCCACTTTCTGTGAAGTTCTTCCATTTTCCTTTTTGTTTGTGTAGTTATAACAGTGGATGATGATGCCATGGTGAGAAGGTCACTGAAGGGGTCATTAGGTTTTTCTGCCAGGTGGCTCGGGGATAGAGCCTGGGATAGACAGGGTGGGGTTGGAGAATCAATCAGACTGTATAGAGAGGTGCTACTCCTGGAAGTTGGCGAGGCTCTGTCAACAGGCCAAGCCCCATTCATTGTGGTTCCACCAACAGGAGAAGTCTGATTAAACATCAGGACAGGTGGAGTATGAAAAAAGGCAGTGGATTGTGGTGAGAAGCTGGAATTACTAAACGGGTCATCTGGAGGAACAGGGTTATAAATTTTTTGGAGGAAGTAGTGGGGGACCTGAGTGAAGGGGTTAAGAGAGTGCTGGCTTTGAAATGGAGTTAGAGTTGGCTGTGGGGGAAGGGATGCTTCAGAGGGCTCTTGTTCGCCATTTAGAGGGTCTAGCAGGTGGAGCAGGTCAGGCTCTGAATCTGTACTTTGTGGTTGAGACTGTGTCAGAGAAGATGAACTGAGAGTCTGTTGAATCAGGTGCCTTTTTATACTTTCTTCCACCTCTTTTTCATCCTGTCTCAGACCTTGCAGCAAAGTCACTGTCGGTGAAAGCACAGCTCCTAGTTTTGATATTTTTTCCTGTGCGTGTGGCCGTGGAACACTTGTACTCATTTTCTTGTTCATCCCTGGGCCAGGGGAGGCTCTATCTTTGCTGGGAGTGCAGGGTTGCAGTGGTAGCACCGGCAATGGTGTATTAAAAGAGGACGAATCATGGTTGGAAAAGGCCACACTGTCTGGTAGCTTCTGGCTCCAAAATTTGTTGTAACTAGAATGTTTCAGGCCCAGAAAAGTCTGAGTATTTTCATCACCATTATACTCCATGTGCTACAGACACACAAATAAAAAGTGTAAGAACATTTAAACAAACACATTTCGTGTATGTGTACATTGTATGTGGAAAAGAGAAGCAGGTGTTAATCTAACTGAACGTTACAATGTAGAAGGCACCTGGTAGCTGATGTTACCATGCTGTTCAACTGGCTTGCAGACCAAATTTAGTTCCTCTAGGCATTGTCCTGAGTTGTGTGTGCTGTTCATAGTATGAAGCGAATATGCAGTCTTCTCCTGCTGGTTGCTGAAGGAATCATCTAAAAGACTTAGCTCAGATAACTTGGTATGTATTGGCCCATGCATGGTTGTGTTACCATGGAAACACTCAGTCCCCACTTCCACTTTCTTTTCCACAAACTCTTTGTCCTTCAGAGATTGATATGACTGAGACCTGGGGTGCACACACACACACACGACGACGCACACACACACACACACACACACACACACACACACACACACACACACACACACAGTAAAATATATGTCACTAATCATTCTTATATATATAGCTGTCCAACCTGGATGTTATATTGTACAGTTATTTAATACTGGTGCTCTAATTATTCACTGGCTACAAAAGTATCTATAGTATCTCGTTTAAGTAATATACTCAATAATTCACATTCAAATTTAGACTATAATTATTTTGGATAACCTAATTGTCTAAAGCCCCCTTGATAAATTCTGTACCTATTGCTTGTTTTATGCCAATCAGTGTAAATTTTTTTCAGACACCACAATCTAATTGAATTCAATGTAAATAATTACATCAGGTGAACTAATGGCAGAAAATTGGAATAGGTGTGAGTGAGTGGTTCAAAGGCAGATTAAACAGTACACCATTCAAAGGGTGAGGAGAGAAGGAAGTGGTCAGGAAAAGCAGAGATGAAGTCATCATCTTGTGACAGCTCATCACCAGAGGAGTCTTCACACAGAAACACAGTGTAGTGACGTGTAGGGTGCACAGAACTAGATTAATTGAGAAAAAGAAAAAGAGAGACAGACAAATAGACAGACAGTGTGCAGGAACACGAATATGCACACAAAAAAAATAAGAAGCTAGGTGTTAACTGTGAATTCTTTAAAACAAACCACATACACACCAAGCCAAGAGGAAAAAAGAGAATGCAACGCAGAGAGAAAAGATTATGAAAAAAAATATGCCTGATTAATTATTGTACATAAATACATATTCTAAAAATATTTTAAAATAAAATAATGTACATAAGAGTGCAAATTTTATGTTTATATAAAAGGTACAGTAGGTAGTCAAAGCATAATGCCTATTACAGCTGTGTTCACCGCCGCGGCAAAATGACGGCGGCCAAAATAAATCAGTTGCAATTCAAAATCATTCGTGAAATGACCGCCACGTGGCGCAAAGTAACATTTTGACTCGCAGCAGTTTTAAAATAATTAAGTCGTAAAAAAAAGTCATAATATGTTGTACTGAAGAAATACTACAGTGATGGAAATACTACAGTGATGGTAATTTCCACATCTGAGTACTTTATACAACAAGTGTGAAAAATCTGAACCAGAGTTATTGATATTTACTGTACAATAATGAGTCAAAAACATTGGTTGAATGTTGTTTAGACAGACGATCAAGTTCACTAGCTGACAATTTTATTTGTACAATGAATGAACTGTTATATAGCCTACCCCTGTTTGTATCTGTTTAGTTTTATAAAAATAAAAAGAAAAACTTTCAAAGACATCAAACTTTAAATAAAGAAATAACTGGAAAAATAAACTTTCGGAATAAAACATTAGAATAACTCAAAAAAGACTCTAAAAAAAATACTGTATTGTTTCTGTAAACACATTGTTGGGTTATTTATGCTGGGTCAAAATTCTTTTATTCTTTATTCTGTGATTTCTCCAAACGGCAGCCTGCAAAATGTTCGAAATAATACTGTTATTGTCAGAAGTGGAAATCTCCCGGCACTCTGCGCATAACTCATCCTCATCTTGTAAAGAATTTCTAAACGTGGGCTATTGTTGTTTACTTACAATATGTATTAATTTAATTTAAATGAGGTTTGGGCTTGGGATTTTGATTCGGCATTGTGATCCTCCTCTTTAACCATAAAGTTTTCCAGTGCGCACAGGGCAGAAGTAGAGTAATGATTATGAATGATTATAATGACTAATAATTATAATACATAGATAAATTAGTATTGTCTTTGGTTGGATGAAAGTGATCATGTCATCTTGTCATCTTCGCAGCAGTGGATGTGTCTATAATTCACTTTTCATACGAATTACATTTGTAAACATAAAATTTGTTTTCCATTACATGGACAGACATTTGGCTTTCTATAAGTATATATTGTTCACGTCTTTGAGACAGGGAGTTTCGGTTCATTTTCTGACAAGCTCAAGTTCACAGAAAACAATACAGAATAGGGCACCCTGTTTGCTTTCATTATTTTACAAAATCATATCATTTTGTTGTCATTGTGAGTGCACAGAAAATAAATGTATAAAGGTTATGTAGCTTATATAGTGTTATTATATAGTTTTTGCACATTAATCTGACAAACTTTTTTGATGCGCAACGGGGATCATTATTAAAGAAAATTATGATGATCGTAACAGCCTACTGGATTTCATTCTTATAATAGCGCAAAACCCAATGGGGCTGAATGACATTGACATCTGCTGACGCAGTAGAACGTATTGACAATATTTACATTTTATGGTCATTTAGTTTCTACTAATCTACTACAAATTTAAAGAACACAAAGAATAAGGTGACACAAAACCCTTCACGTGTAGCTTTTCTATACATGATCAAATCTAAAGGCTCACTGTGTTAACGTTTACTTTGCTTAAATTTGATCATAATAAGATTTCATTTTAATTCTACATTTATACTGTAATTTTAGTACTGTGATTATGAATTCGTTTAACTACAATGTTTCACTTGATTTTATCCGCTCCCATGTGCAGAGCTGCGGCTCATTAATCCTTAAGAGAATGAACTAAGGCCTGAGGCTTTAGCACCACTCAGCGATAAAAGCCAACAAACGCACAAACCCAAATACTGCTGCTCTGAAACGCGGGGGTAAAACCATTATTCCAGTTGGCTACCTACTGTAAATCAAAGTTTTCTACACAGTTGCCAACTGATTTCATAAAGAATGCTGGCCTGCTTTGCGACAATGTCAATTGTTAAAAATAAAACAAAACAAAACAAAAAAAGAAGCGCTATACAAAATTGAATTGAAATTTTTTTTTTTTAATAGGAAAAAATAAACAGATTCATGGTGCTGATTAAATAAACACCAAGTGCATATGCATATGTTGACTTCATGTAAATTGAATATATACTATGAATAAAATTGGCAATGCATTAAATCTGTATATTTCTCCATTTTGCTGCAACAACGTCTGTTGCTAAAATGCTATACAATACCCACAATCCACAGAGCAGAATTAGCTATGAAGGTCTTCTGACATCCCGATTTGAAATTGGTTCCCAAGCCGTTACGGTCAATATCAATTCAGTTAATTTTAATTGTCAACCCCACATTGAGCTATTAATAATTTAAAATATTCCGTAAGAATATGAAAATGATTCTACAGTGCATTTTGACACTTGACAGTGCATTTTGGCATTTTGAAGTGGTACAGTGGCTCGATAGTGAGCTGTTAAGGATTTGAACAATGTTCTACTGAGCCATAAAATTTTTTAATAAAGCCAAACTGTCGTTACAGAAATTAGGCAAAAAATTTAAAGTTGTTAACAATATGATTCTGACCTCATATCGGCCGGTTAATGGATAGACGTCGACCTATAGACCTTGGAGGAACTGGACATATGTCCTATACTGCCACCTGTATCCTCATAAGGTGCAAGTGGCACACGTGGACAAGATTGTTGGTACCCTTCGGTCAATGAAAGAAAAACTCACAATGGTCACAGAAATAACTTTAATCTGACAAAAGTAATAATAAATAAAAATTATATGAATGTTAACCAATGAAAGTCAGACATTGCTAACCATGCTTCAACGGAATTATAAAATAAAAAAAAACTTTTTTTGCCCACGTGTGTATACACGGCCGGAAAGCACAGGCTCCACTAATATTTGCAGAATCCAGTTGTGATTAACACACATTTATAGCTGCATGAAACATTAATCACATGCAAAAGTGAGTTACAATCACACAAGCAGCACAATCCCACTTTATATTCGGTATCTTTATTTTTCCTTTTATTTTCTTCTCTCCTTCTTTTGTATCAAGAACGATTCTTCTTTGTACTTTCTCCATTCATTATTATTTTTAGTTGTAGTAGTAGCAGTAATGCTGTGATTATTAATATTATTATTAATATTATTACCTTTGCTTTTTGCTTTCCTTATTCAGTAGTTTTCACCCATTTGGCTGCACATTTAAATGCATGTACAGTACAGTCCAAAAGTTTGGACACACCTTCTCATTCAAAGAGTTTGAATTTGTATTATGGCAAGAAAAAAGCAGCTAAGTAAAGAAAAACAAGTGGCCATCATTATTGTAAGAAATGAAGGTCAGTCAGTCTGAAAAAATGGGAAAACATTGAAAGTGTCACAAAAACCATCAAGCGCTACAAAGAAACTGGCTCACATGCGGACTGCCCCAGGCAAGGAAGGCCAAGAGTCACCTCTGCTGCGGAGAATAAGTTCATCCGAGTCACCAGCCTCAGAAATTGCAGGTTAAGAGCAGCTCAGATCAGATAATTTTTAAGCTTTTTATATGCCAAATAGAGCTTTGGCAATACAAGTACATGCAGGAGCCGTCATATATTACACGTGTAATATATTACATGTCATATGTTACACGTAACGTGTTTTTTTTTATTCTCTCTTAATCAATTGTGTTATTGCCTGAATGTTCTCAAATATAAAGATGTACTCTTTTGTGTACGATAAAACTCAATGCAGACATTGTAATTTTCCCTTTCCTCCTAAAATATATGGAACCTGAGCCATGCAGTGTAACATATACAGTATGGTTAGTGTTGGACAAAATGCCTGGGGTTGAGCAGTGGAGGCATCGCATGACTGTACATGCAAAACCATGGACATGCTCCAACTTTCTGCACAAGCTCCAACTTTCCTCCCAGCACTAAATACTAACGAACATGACAGAAATTATACTGAAGCAAAATGGGGCTCTGACTAGCCGGTTCCGACCTTTACCGAGCTCTACAGAGTTCATAACAACTTGGCATAAACATTGGGATTAAGTCCTGTGAATTGTCTACTTACACCAAGAAAGCTCTAACTAACACTATAGACTAAAGTATTTTGTTGTTTTGACTTTTTCTTGCACACGTTTGCATATATGGATCTGCTAAAGTGAAACTAAAAATAAAAACCTTCAGTTAATTCACTGTATTCCTGTGTCCTGGCATCATTCGTCCACCTTAGTGCCCACTACAGTGTGTATAGTGTGTGTATATAGGATGTGTGTGTAGGATGCGTAATGTGTGTATTTAATAGTGCTGATGTCATAAATGTGCATTTCGCAATATATCGGACCTGTTGATTAAGTGATTTGGCAAGTGAGCTATGTGAAGCTAAAGAAGCTAAATCTTCTGTGAAGGCCCTGAGCGTTCGGACATTTATAAAATCAGCTCTAATAAAATAGCATTATCAGAGTGTTGGGGCAAATATCATAGTCATGTCATCATCGTGCTGATGTTATAGTTCTTTGGAGCTAATTATCTTCCACATTAAAAAAGAATCAGTCTGTGTGAAGGAGACGACAGGAGTATGGAAGCAAATCAGTCTCTTTAATAATTCACACAAAAGACACGATGCACACATGCATATCCCAATTCACATGTGTGAAACCCAATTCACCTGCACAAAAAATATATATATATTAAGAAAAAAAAACAACTCCTGTGCACAAAATAAATATACATATAATATACGTTCCACAAATGCAAAATACAATTCACAGATTTACAACTATGTACAAAATCTTTGAATGTTTAAAATTCATGAGTGTATTATGGACTGTCAATGTCTTTCCTGTGTGAATCGCCCTGCATTTGTGTGTGTGTGTATTTTTGAGACTTTACTGGCAGCAACGTGGGTCACTATACAACCTCACCATTCAACAGCCTTTCAGGAGCGCAGTACTCAAGTAGCTCAGCTTTGTACACCTTTTGCTCAATATGAGTTAATTACAACAGAAATTAAGCTTTACCTACTCAAACCAGCATGGCAAACAAGAACAGGATGCATGTGTAAGTTTATCATCTTCATAAACACTTCAGCCTCATTACATGTTTCACAGTTTTTCATTTTCAAATGAAACATGCAATCACTCAGCATAGTAAAAATAGCATGCGACTATCTTTACAATTTGAGTGTGGTGAATTGATCATTCATTATGACTTTCTAAACTGGTGTTTGCTAGGACCGTTTGAACTTACAGTTACAGCAATAAATACATATAGCATGTTGTACTTTACGTAGCAACCATGTTGAAACAATGTGGTTTGAACAAGATATGCAGCATGATTCAAAACATTTATTTTAAGTTATACACAGTATAACTTACTGCCTTTACATTGAAATACATCTTTTCTTTTTAACAGTTTAGAAATCTCTCCAGCAGTACATTCTTCAACAACGTCATGATCGCTTGGTTCATGTCTTGGAGAGACAGCCACTGAACACTGAGTACCTACAGTTCATATGCAGACAGGAGCTAGTGGTTATTAGTGCCCTGGATTAAATTATACATATTCCAGAAGATGTCAAATCTAAGCAACCTGATACAGCAGCATAAAGAGGAGGTATCAGTGATGTTGGAAACAGGACATGGACATGGACGCCCAAAAAAGTTTATATCAATTACTGCCCAATTACAGGCCGATTTCAAACCTCCCCTTTATGTCTAAGATTCTGGAAAAGATAGTAGCGGAGAAGCTATGCACATATCTACATAGAAATAGCATACACAAACTGTATCAGCCAGGTTAGGCCTCATCACAGCACAGAGACAGCACTTGTTATTTACCTCCTATTGGCCTCTCATCAGGGTTGGGTCACTACACTTGTGTTACTTGACCTCAGTGCAGCTTTTGACACCATTGATCACTGTATTCTTCTTCACCGATTAGAAAATGTAGGAGGAATTAAGGGAACAGCCCTCTCCTGGCTTAGATCCTATTTGACTAATCGTTATCAGTATGTAATTTAAATGGTGATTATTCTGCATGTTCTATAGTGGAGTTTGATGTTCCAAAGGGTCAGTTTTGGGCCCCTTTACATGCTCCCTCAGGGCAACATAGTCCCTAAGTCCATAAGCATAGTATTAGTTTTCATTGTTATGCTGAACACACACAGTTATATGTCTCAGGAAAAACAGATGAGAAAAACCAGCTTACTAAAGTTGAACAATGTGTAAAGAATATAAGAGGTTGGATGCTAATTAAATTCCTTCTGCTTAATCCTGATAAGACAGAAGTTCTAGTCATAGGACAGCATGCAACTAGAAGCAAGATTTTAGATCACACTGTAACTTTAGATGGCCTTTCTTTTCTATCTAGTGCAACAGTAAACGACCTCGGTGTGATTATAGATTCTAGTCTTTCATTTGAAGCTCATGTAGATAATATCACCAGGATAACATTCTTTCACTTCAGAAATATTGCCAAGTTAAGGAATATATTGTCACTAAACGATGCAGGAAAAACTAGTTAATAATCTTTTATCACCTCTAGGTTGCAGTCTCTTTGGGATGCGTCTGGTGTCTGGGGACGGTTTCACTCTACCATGAAGACGGTTCTAACCTTGGCTGATGTTGACAGCAGTTTCTCTGAGGACTTGACTTGGCTGCAGTCGCTCGATAATTCAGGACTGGAATTTCCTACAAGTCTACCTGAGCCTCCAATAACTAACTGAACTACATATTAACATTAATTAACATCAACTGTTATACTGAACTGCCTGCCACTTAACACACACTATGAATACAGATCAATTCCTCCTTTCTGTTTCACGCAAATGAGGATGGGTTCCCTATTCAGTCCGGTTCCTCTCAAGGTTTCTTCCTATTGCCATCTCAGGAAGTTTTTCCTTACCACTGTCGCCCTCAGCTTGCTCATCAGGGACTATCTGACCATTTTTTATTCATACACATTCTCATTTCATACAAACTCCGATAATTCTTTTGATTGTGTAAAGCTGCTTTGCGACAATGACAGTTGTTAAAAGCGCTAAACAAATAAAATTGAACTGAATTAAATTGAATATCAAATACAAATTTTTATCCCAGTACCTCTGGTAATTTGAATTATTTGAAGGAAATCGTATTGTAAGAAATAATGGTGACTGAAGAGACTGTTTGTGAAGCTGTTTAATAATACCTATATATGATAACCGCTCTCTGGCTCAGTGACAGCACTTAAGCAAATTTGAACATGATCATATCTGACATTGTTATTTAGGAATTAGACTGTTTGACTTGAAATCGCCATTTAAAAAATGCTGAAATTGTGCAGCTTGAATCCATTATGTTATACACATTTGAGCTATTAATGAAATAAAAGCAAATCTGGTGGCATTCAGATATATCAAAATACCCTGTGACACATAGAAACATCTACCAGTATTCTCCAAATTGAAAACTGTAGCCGTGACTGTCTTGATTGACAAACATGTAATGAGGGTGCAATGTTGATAAAGATGATAAAGTGGCTAGCTGTGTTATTGTCGGCGAAGTTCATTAATAAAACATTATGAAATAAAGTAATAAATTACTGTACACGTGTTCTTGGTTCGCCATGCTGGTTTGAGTAGGTAAAACTTAATTTCCGTTGTAGTTAACTCAGATTGCGAAAAGGTGTGCAAACTGAGATACTTGAGTGCTGCGCTCCTGGAGGGCTGTGATTGGTTGAATGGTTAGGTTGTATCTAATTGGCTAAAGAGTACGTGACCTCCATGTTGCTACCAGAAAAGTTAAAAAAAAAAAATACACACAGACAAATCCAGAGCGATTCACACAGGAAAGACGATTTGCACATTCACAGTCCATAATACACTTGTGAATTGTAAACATTCAAAAATAAAAAAATCTGTGAATTGTGTTTTGCATTTGTGAAACATATATTATGAATATATATATTTATTTTGAGCACGTAAGTTGTTTTTTTGTAACTATATATAATTTTTTCTTGCAGGTGAATTGGGTTTCACAGATGTGAATTGCGATATGCATATGTGCATCGTGTCTTTATTATTAATGATACTGATATGCTTCCATGCAGGAAAGGGGGAGGAGGGGGGTATTATGTAGAACAAATTTCATACATATGTGCAAACACACACGCAGATGTGCAAACACACACAGATTACAAAATATGACATTATTGCAAAAAACTGTGTTGTTGCTGCACCTTTAAATCTTGTGGGGAATCCTGGACACCTTTTTTTTTTTACTGTTTTACTGAGGATTTTCTGAAAATAGGATTATTCACCATCAGAACAGCTTTAAAGGACAGCCATTTTCTATCATCATGCTTTGAGACTCAAGATTCATTGAAACCAGTAAGGCCGACTCATTTCTCTTGCATCCCCACACGCATACGATGTACCGGACTTTAGACATTTATTACATTCACTTACACCCTGAAAATACTGTATACAAGCAGAATTCCAGGAAATCTTAAGAGGACATAAATGTTTAAACTGAGAAATTTTACAATTTTATGCAAAAATGAGATTATTTCAAATTTGATGCCTGATACAGGTCTCAAAAAAGTCGGGACGGGGGCATGTTTACCAAGGTCATTGGTATTGAGGTTATGAGTTTATGGAGCTTTGGTGTTGGAATTTGGTCCCATTCTTGCTTATATATTATAATTATAATTATATAGTATATATTGTGTTTTGCATTATCTGCCTTCCCTGAAACAGATGTTGTCTGAAACCTTTACATACCTTTCAGCATTCGTAATGCCTTCCAAAACATCCAAGCTGCACTTATACACCCCTATACCATCAGAGATGCTGGCTTTTGAACTGAATACTGATAACACGCTGGAAGGTCTCCCTCCTCTTTAGCCTGGAGGACACAGCGTCCGAGATTTTCAGCAAGAATGTCAAATTTGGACTCGTCTGATCATAGAACACTTTGAAACAGTCAATTTTAAGTAAGCCTGGGCCCACAGGACATGATGGTGCTTTTGGAAAATGTACACATATGGCATCCTTTTTGCATGCAAGAGCTGAAGTTGGCAACTGCAGATGGCACAGATTGTGTTTATCGACAGTGGTTTCTCCAAGTATCCCTGAGCCCATTTAGTAATATCAATGACACAATCATGCCGATGAGTGACGCAGTCTCGCCTGAGGGCCGAAGACCATGGACATGTAACAAAATGGTCTTGAAACAGTCCACTTTAAATGAGCCTTGGCCTACAGGACATGATGGCACTTTTGGAACATGTTCACATATGGCATCCTTGTTGCATGCTAGAGCTTAAGTTGGCAACTGCAGATGGGACCGATTGTGTTTATCGACAGTGGTTTCTGCAAGTTTTCCTGGGCCCATTTAGCATTATCAATTACACAGATCCGTTGAATGCCCGAAGACCACAGGCATTCAACAAAGGCCTTGTCCCCTGCAATTTTGACATTGAGGAACATTGTTTTTAAAGCATTCCACAATCTTTTTATGCACTCTTTCACAGACTGGAGAGCCTCTGCCTGTCTTTACTTCTGAGAGGCTCTGCCTCTCTAAGACACCTCTTTTAAACCTATTCATGTGACAGACCTGATGCTAGTCTAGTCCTTTGTCTATCTTTGGGACTACCAGTATATAGGCATTTTAAGCGAATATTATAGGTATTAATTAATTTGTAGTTTTATCTGTAAAATAAATGACCAAAAGAATGTAGTCATATATATTATATATAATCTCTTTGTACATATATACAGTACAGACCAAAAGTTTGGACACACCTTCTCATTCAAAGAGAGAAAAATGAGTGGCCATCATTACTTGATGGTAATGAAGGTCAGTCAGTCCGAAAAATTGGGAAAACTTTGAAAGTTTCCCCAAGTGCAGTCACAAAAACCATCAAGCGCTACAAAGAAGCTGGCTCACATGCGGACCGCCCCAGGAAAGGAAGACCAAGAGTCACCTCTGCTGCGCAATGCCACACAGAGGTCTATCAGGAGACACATCTCTAGAACAACTGTTAAGAGGAGACTGTGTGAATCAGGCCTTTATGGTAGAATATCTGCTAGGAAACCACTGCTAAGGACCGACAACAAGCAGAAGAGACTAGTTTGGGCTAAAGAACACAATAAAGAAAACTCTTTGAATGAGAAGTGTGTCCAAACTGTACTGTACTTTTAGCACATACTTCTATATCTTAACTAAGACATAATTAAATATCAAAGTCCCACACCAATACATATATACCTCTGTTTGACATAAGTTCTTTACAGCATTGTTATTTTTTAATATTTGAGCTTCATCATCTTAGTTATTTGAGTCAAGAATGTCTGCAGGAGCGGGCAAAAAATAATGGGAGCAGGCAAAAGTGGGATTAAAAAAAACAACAATCCCATATATGCCCAAAGTGCAGAGAACATTCAATTCAGAAAACTTCTGCCATACCAATAAAAGCCAATTATGTTAACTATCATATGGTGTCCCTGAACAGTAAACATGGTTAATATTAAGAAAAATTAACTTTGTTGGATTTAACAATTACAAAATTACTATGTAGCCCTTTAGAGTATGCTATTTATTAAACCTGTCAAACATAAAATGTTTTTACTGTGAAGTGCTAAACAGTAAATAGTAAAAGCATTTGCTTTAGAAATTTGTTACAGTTTCATCAGTTCATGTTCTTGTGGAAGGCCCTCTAGTGGCACAACCATGTGTGGCACAACCATGTGTGAGGTGTGACATTGATTAAAAAAAAACACCCTGACCTTTTGGAGAAATATGCAGTAAGCTCTAATAATGTTCAGTGCTGTGATGAAACCACGTAATTGGGTGTGATTGTCTTACTGTTCATGGCTGCCCTCAAAATCCAGATTGCTGTGTGGTCTCTTTGCTGCTAGCAGCCAAGGATGGAAGGACTACACAGAGAAAGTAAAAGAGAGAAAGAGAGAAGGGGGGTAGACATAAACAGACAAAATAGTACAGAGACCTCAACACAATTAGATGATTTTAGAATATGAATACATAGAGAAGTTGTAAAAAAAAAAGTTTATGCATTTCACAGTCTGATAAAGGATCATCAATACAACAGAATGAGCCAGAACTAAAGAAAGGAGATATCTATGTGCTACTAGGATATCGAAATAGGTGACTGCTTCCATATGCTTCTTCAAATCAGAAGAAGTAAAAAAAACTACATTCAAGCAAAAATTCAGGTCATCGAGAGTATAATGTCCTTGTGTACAGTTTAAAAATGATCTCTAAATAAAAATAGAGAAGAATTGGTTGTTTGGCATATAACATATTATGATGTATAACAATATATAAGTTCTGTACTTTTTGGTTGTTGGCTATGGCTTGAGAAAATATGTCCAAAATAAATAAATCCAGTGGATCATCCAGCAATAGGCCCAGTACTCCCTCTTATTCTTATATCCCTCAAGAGTGACATTTTCTGTGATGAAATAAGAATTGAAAAGTGCACTAGCCAAAGAACTGAACTCAATTAAGGGTGAGTCACAGATGCTCATGGCTGAAATGTGTTTTCTTTCAACCTAAGCAGAAATAGACTAGATTAAGGATACCATGAAGGAAGATACTGTGGGCTGCTGTATTATTGCAGTTTGGCAAAGTATACAATCGTCTCAGGTTACTATAACCCTGTTCCATGATAAAGCGGGAACAAGATGCTGGGTGAAAACGCTATGGGAACATCTCTGTTCTCCGGTTGTGAAGCCCGTGTGCATCAAAAACGCTGAATACTTCGGCTTATAACCTCAGTCAGGTAACATCACCCGATAAGGTGCACCTGCAATTTATAAATAGGAGTGAAATGGAAACATCCTCAGGTCAATTTTGTCTGAAGGACATCCAGGCACGCCAGCAGTGCGGCCTGCTTTATCAGGGAACAGGGTTACAGCTAAGTAACCCGAGACATTCCCTTTCAAAAGCTACACTCGATGCTGCGTGAAAACGCTATGGGAACGAGAATACCAACGCCGCCGCACTGCAAGTGTCTGGATCCCCAGGTTGTGTAGCGTGTGCGCACAATAGCCAAGGAGGTCTCAGACTAGCTCTGGGATGCTGACTCGAGCATCCGCAATCCCGGAGTAGCATTAACATCCAGACTATAAAATCTAACAAACGTGTGCAGAAAGGACCAGCCTGCCGCATCACACACCTGCTGCAAGGGGACGCCTCTTGCCAGAGCAATTGATGAGGCAATCCTCATGGTCGAATGAGCCCTGATTCCCAGAAATTAAGTGTGACCACGCGCCTCATAGGCTAGGGCAAAAGGATCTCTCACCCAGTGTGACAGCGTCTGCCCCCATGGCAAATGAAAAGCTGCTCTGACTTACGCCACTTGCTAGTGCGGTGGACGTAAATCTGAAGAGCATGTGCTGGACAGAGTAAATGAAGTCTTTCCTGCTCCGGAGCTGTGAAAGGCGGAGGACAGAAGGCTTCGAGAACGACTGGGTGCATGGTCAAGAATGAAACCTTTGGAAGATAGTTCGGTGAGAATGCAGAATAGCTTTGACTTTTGACAGGGGCAAAGTCTAGGCAGGATGGGGAGACTGACAGGGCCTGCAGATCCCCAATCCTCTTCAAAGAAGTAATAGCCATAAGAAAAACCACCTTAAGAGACAGAAGCCTGACAGGCGCTGACTCTAGTGGTTCAAAAGGGGTGTCAGCCAGGCCTTCAATAGCTAAGTCCCACTGAACCATTTAGTTCCATGAAAAAAAACGGGCAACTAAATGGTGCTTTCCCACAGAAACCCCATCGGTCAGAGCATGACAAGCCGAAATAGCGGCTACGTACGTTCTGAGAGTACTAGGGCATAGGCAAGAGGACAACTTTTCTTGCAGAAACTCCAGCACTGAAACAATTTGGCAGTAGACTGGGTCTACATGTCTTGCCATGCACCAAACACACTCCATTTGAGGGCATAAGTTCTTCTAGTGGAGGGAGCCCTGGCACTTAGAATGGTTTCAATTACGCTGACTGGAAGACTAGCATCTCTTAGTTGGTCCCCTTTAGGGGCCAGATGTGAAGGTTCCAGAACTTGGGCCAGGGATGAAATATTGTCCCCTGCGTCTGAGACAGAAGATGCCTCCTCACTGGAATCACACAGGGTGAGCCGTCGAGGAGAGATATTAGGTCGAGAACCACACTCTGGTCGGCCAATGGGGCGCTATCAATATGAGGTGCTATCAATATGAGGCGCAAACCCTGTTGACGGACCCTCGCCAGGACTCCTGGGAGCAGAACTATCGGAGGAAACGCATAAAGGCGTAATCTGGGCCACGTGTGGGCCATCGCGTCCAGACCCAGGGGAGCTGGAGCAGTCACAGAGTAGTACAGGGGACATTGTGCTGCCTCTTGTGAGGCGAAGAGGTCAACCTCTGCTACATGAAATCTTTCCCAGATTTGACGGACTACTTCGGGGTGGAGTTTCCATTCCATATGTATCACAGCTTGTCTGGATAGAAAGTCCGCTCCTACATTCATATGACCCGGAATATAAATCGCCCTGAGGGACAGGAACTTGTTCTGTGCCCAAAGCAGAACCTGGTGCGCTAGCTTGTTCAAGCAGTGCGAGCGTAGTCCACCCTGGCCATTTATGTACAAGACTACCGCAGTGTTGTCCGCCCGCACTAGGACATGGTAGCCTCTCAACTGCTGGAGGAAGTGTTTCAGGGCCAGAAACAGAGCCATCATTTCTAGGCAATTGGTGTGCCATGCGAGAAGATGACCTCTCCAGCTCCCTTGTGCTGGACGGCCATCCAAGACTGCACCCCATCCCATGAGGGAAGCGTCTGTCGTTAGCATCTTACGATGACAAGATGGACCTAAAGTGGGACATAAAGTCAGAAACCAGGGTCTGAACCACATAAAAAAATGATGAGTCACATTCTGGCCTAGCTTGATTTCCTTCAGGGTGTTGGAGGATGGATTCGACACGAACAGGAGACAGCTGTGCCCGCCTTGTGATCGAATCCCATGTGACACCCAAATATTTTGTCCTCTGAACAGGAAAGAGAACACCTTTCGTGGCGTTGAGTCTCAATCCTAAAGAATGGAGATGAGCTAGGACAACATCCCGATGTCAAAGTGCTAGCTACTGAGCCAGGATCAGCCAGTCGTCTATACAATTCAGAATATGGATGTCCTGGAATCATAGAGCCAGAGCTGCATCCGTGCATTTTATGTATGTGTGGGGTGACAGGGCTAGGCCAGATGGAAGGACTCGATACTGGTAAGCTTCACCCCCAAAAGCAAACCTGAGGAACCTCCTCTGTTGTGGCAATATTTCTATATGAAAATATGCGTCCTTCAGGTCGACCGTCACAAACCAAACCTCTGGTTGAATTTGAGAAACAATAATTTTGGCTGTAAACATTTTGATGTTCAGCCAAAGAAGATGTAAAATTGAACGCAACCCCCCATGTCTCTTGGAAACCAGGAAATACTGACCTTAGTAGCCTGTCTGGCAGGGGAACATGTTCTATGGCCCCTTTTCCCAGCAAAGTCTGTAATTGCCGAGTCAGCAGATGCGCTCGTTCCGGTTTCATGGAAGTGAAGACCACGGCATTGAAAACGCGGAGGACGATGTGCAATGAAGGGGGGTGTTAGGTGTCCGGCAACCTGAAATGAGGCAAGTAGGAACCAAACACCTAACATTTCGCTGGAGATGGCTAGGCCAGATGGTTCCCGAAACACCAGTGGTGGCGGAGATTAGACAACGGCCCCCGGAGGGTGCCCCAAGAGGGTGCCAGAGAGAAGTCTTTATCCCTTATTGGAATTTTTTTACACGTCCCTCCCCAGGGGGAGACACCCCCGTGATCCTGGGCACGTCAACCTCAGGACTTCCTTTTTGTTGAAGATGATGCTCCTCAGGTCCGGTGCTTTTTTTTTCTTTTCTTTTTTCTTTTTGAGGCAGATTGCAAAGCATGGCGAGTCCCTCCCGTCTCTTCGAGGGGGTAGCTGGCTCGCCACACTCTCCTTCTACGCCTCACGCCTCATGGGGACCAGACTCCTGAGCACAGCAGGGGAGAAACCTCACAAAGGTCTGCAGATAGAGCTTCGCCTCACGAAACCAAGTGACGGCGGTGTTTACAGTGTCGCCAAAGAGGCCGGAAGGCGAGAGGGGGGGGCATCAAGGAGGAAAACATGATCCCTGACCTTGATGCCCGTGAGGTTAAGTCACAGATGTCTCTCCGTGGCAACCATGGCAGCCATAGAAGAGAAAATAAATCCCGGGAAATCCAGGAGAAATAAATCTGTGGCTCTGCGTCGTCGATAGACCCGCCTGTGCTCAGAACTCTCAGCAGGTGAGCCTGGTATGCTTGCAAAACTGCCATGGTGTGCAGGGCAGCACCAGCCTGACCCGCTACCTGAAAAGCTTTCCCCACCAACGAAGATTTTAGTCTACATGACTTGGTGGGGAGTGTGGGCTTTTTCAGGGCGGATGAGCTCCCAGGAGAGAGATAGCTCGCAAGCGTCTCTTCAATCTGGGGCTACATAAAACAGGGAATGAATAAGGCTTATTCCATGAAAGAGTTAACTCGTCATGGAGGTCGCCAAAGAAGCTCCATGCCAGAACTTGAGGCCCCTCCCCTGGCCACCCGACAGAAACCTGTCGTCTAACTTTGAGCGCTTGGGGATTTTAAATTAAATTAAATTAATTAATTTATTTATTTTCTTGCAAAAAGAGAGGAAGTCTCTTCTGCTCCTTCACAAAAAGCGCAGAGAAGCGGACGCTAAAACTTCCTGAACCGGGGAGAGCACGAGAGAAAGGGGGAATTCCGTCTCATGTGCCTCAGCCAGATCGGCACGCTAGCTCCATGGAAGCAAGGGAGGAAGTCTCTTCCGCCCGCTCACAAGAAGTGCCGGAGCACGCTTGAGAAGCGGGCGCCAAAAACTTCCTGATCTGGCAAGAACGCGAGAGAAAGAGGGAATTCCGTCTCATGCGCGTCAGCCAGATCGGCACGCTATCTCCATGGAAGCAAGGGAGGAAGTCTCTTCCGCCCGCTCACAAGAAGCGCCAGAGCGCGCTTGAGAAGCGGACGCTAAAAACTTCCTGATCCGGGGTGAGGGCGAGACAGAGGGGAAATACCGTCTCATACGCATGCGAGCCCCAGCAAAGCGCCTTAATAGGGAGGAGATCACAATGCTCGCACTTTCTTTGAAACCCAAGCACTCAGAGAAAAAGTAATGGAGATCGCGCTCCAAAAGAAATCTATCACACGGAGGCACGCATCTCTCAACCAACTCTGCCATTATCGGTAAGTAAAGTTTTTCTTTCCTACCGTGATTCTGTTGCACACACGCAAACACGGAGCGGTCCTGAAGACAAAAAGATCTGAGGATGTTTCCGGTTCACTCCTATTTATAACCTGCAGGTGCACCTTATCGGGTGGTCACCTGACTGAGGTTATAAGCCGAAGTATTCAGTGTTTTGATACACACAAGCTTCACAACCGAAGAACAGAGATGTTCTCATATTGTTTTCACGCAGCATCGAGTGTAGCTTTTGAAAGGGAACTCCCACTTATTCTGGCCAATATGCACCCAATTGGGCTGATGATGTTTTTTTTTTTTTTTTACTAACTTGGATCCCAAATATGGCCTGATATAAATAGGTGGCCTGATATAAATAGCTGATAGGTGGTGAGATAAACTTATGGTTGAATGGGTAAAAAAAAACTGTATAAAATCTACCATTTATGTATGCATGTATGTACAGTGGAATCTTGGATTTCAAGTAACTTGGTCTGCTAGCGTTTTGCAAGATAAGCAAATTTTTAAAAATAAAATTTTACTTTCTTAACTTTAATTTTAAACGAGCGAAGTCTGGACATATGAGTAGTACGCATGCGCTTTGTCTGCCAAGCGTCACGTGATTACACCTGAGCCAGTGGTTCTTTTCACTCGCGTGCTGCACCCTTATGATTGTGGGTAATCGTCTCCCATGCACAGTCACAGTGTGCATGCATCACTTGTATAGTCAACATGCGTACATGCATGTATTGTTTATTATAACATTGTGATCATGTGTGTGTTTACACAATATACATACACTTTATACATTATGTGACTGTGACTATACCCGCTATCTCTCTCTCTCACACTCTTTCTCTTATCTTCTCTCCCTGTCTCTCTCTGTCAAGAGAGCTGCCAGTGATCCAGACCACCTCTGCCCTCTGGACCTGTCTGACTCTTTATGGTGCCCTGCTTCTGGTTGGAAATCTTGTTGCATGGAGGCCCCATGTGGTCTGTTCGGGATGCGTGTGGTGACTGGGGATGATTCCAATTTACATAGAGGTGGTTCTGCTCTCAACTAATGCAGACAGCTGTTCTTGCGGACTTGTGACTGCAGTCGCTCAATAGTTCAGGACTGGAATTTCCCACAGTCTACCCGAGCCACCAATAATAAACTGGACTCCATATCAACTTAAACACATCATCTGTTATGTTGAACATCTAGCTGCCTAACACACAGTATGATTGCAAAACAACGCCTGCTATCTGTTATCACCTAAAGGAGGATGAGTTGCCTGTCTGGTTTCTATCAAGATTTCTTCCCATTGCCACCTTAGGGAGTTTTTCCTTGCCACCAGCTTGATCATTAGGGACAATCTGACAATTATAATTTATACATATTTTCTTACAAATTTCCATAATTTTCTTTGATTCTGTACAAATAAAATTGGATTGAATTGAAACTGAATCCATCCAGGTGTCATAAAACTGGCAGTTTGGCAGTTGCTCATGGGAACTCTCAATATATAATCCACACAAGTGCTATTGCGAGAAAAGAAATGATATCCTTAAGCTGAAAAGACAAACAGACCTATCAAAGGGCAACAAAAATGTAGGGAATTTTAGGATTGACCACATAAGTTTTTGGCACATTAAAAAAAAAATTTAAATGAAAAAGAAATAATGAACACAATGGTGAATTCACTAACATAAAACATTAATGCACGTCACAGAAGACAACTAAAGTCAAAAATTGCTGATTTTTTTTTCCTTCTAGTCAAATCAAGAACACTTTGGGTGTATAATTGTTAAAATCGACATCAGGAACAGTCTTCATAAATGTTATTGTAAATAGGCTACCTCAAGTAAGAAAACCACCTGTGAACACCCCCCCCCCCCAAAAAAAAAGACTTTAAGGTTTAAATTTGCTTTAAAAAAGATGAAAAGCCCATGTTTCAAAGCACAACATACCATCTGTCAACTATAGTGAAGTGATACGCGTGTTATGCAGTGTTATACGTACATGAGTATGGCTGCCAATGGCTCACTGTTGATAATCTAAATGTTAATAGAAGTAGCAGGATGAAGTCTGAATATATAGGGTTATACATTCTGCTCAGATACACCATAAAGCTGTTTCACAGACACTTGATTCCCACATAAGGTGACATTAGCACCAGAAGAGCTGGAAGAGCAGTTCTTTAGATGGTTATACATTTGTGAAAAGAAAGACAAAAAGAAACTTCTGGGCTATCTCAATCTGGAAAAATAAAATGATCAAAAGAAACCGAAATTTGACCAATTATTCAATTTATGTAAGCGTTAGATTGAAATAACAGAAAACTATTTTTGTTTTGGATTTAAATATTTAAATAACAAAGCATTTTTGAATTATAATATTTGCTTTTTAGTTAAATATTATAAGAATCATATAAAAGAATCAAATATGGATTAATGATGAACTTGAAAATGCTGATATTGCCCAGTTAGAACTGCCTGATATAAAGGTAGAACTAGTATTTAAATCAGTTGTTTTACTTTATTGTTTATTGTCACACCTTCACTCCCGCTGCGAGGAGTACTGCGTTAAGGCCCCGATCCTAGCCGGGAAAGCCGCCCAGCCAACGGACGTCAGTGAGGACTCCCGTCTGAGGTCGTGCCCAGAGAGAGCTGGGAGGGACCAGGCCGGCCATCGACAGTGGAAGAAGAACCATTTAGGGAGCGTGCAGGTGCGCAGCCTCCATGTGCTTCATTCTGCCATTCCTCCCACCGCCACCTTTCACCAAATGTGCGCCCACATGCCAGCTGGGCACTGCCCCGAACCTGCACCTTTTCACATCATTCCTTCCCTTTCTTTTCAAACTCCCTCCTTTAACCCTTTCCTTCCTCATCTCTCTTAAATAAATAAATTCTCTTTTTCCCTTTAAGACCTTGCCTCGTGTCCGTGCTTTATGGTGCCGCCCGTGCACAAAGGGTCAAACCCGTTACATTATTAATATGTGGGTTCATTTGTTTTCCTGCTGGACCTAACCAGAGAGAGAGAGATTTAATGATCCAGTTGGCAGAGTGTGCAACACCTACAGACACACAAGCACACACCGCAGAGCTCTTAATTGTCTTAATGGTAATATTCTGGCTGCCACCTGAATCTTTCACAGGACCATTAAACACCAGGTTTTATGAGATAATTTACTAAAATATAGCACACACAAATACCTACTTGTCCACAGTGAACTGTAATCGGTTGTTTCTGGTCCCATGTGTGTGGATCCTTTCTTTGTGTGGACACTGAATGAGTGGACGTAGAGTCATCTCTGCTGCTGGAGGTGCTGTTCTCAGTCATCTCCTACAAATGTCACACCAGGGTCAAAGGATTATGGTGTGGTTGTGTGTGTATGTTTCTGTCAAGTCAAAACATAGGTTTGTATACCTTTTGCTTAAGACGACTTCTTACTTCTTTGATGCCCATTTTGGCATGGTCCTTTGCCTGCAAAAGTCAGACAGCAGGAAAAAATACATTGACATGGAAAATATGAAACAAAACCTACCAAGCTAAATGAATTCCAGGACTAGATAAGCCATCATACAATGTTTAAAAATTAGGTGTAACCTGAAAATAAAGTCCATTAGAATGGGGTTATGAACTTCTTTACTAGGTAACTACAAATTTGCCAAAACCCAGTATAGCAAATATTGAATGGTAAGTTTCATTTTTTTTTAAATCATTACAAATTGTGTAAATACTATTTTAACTCAAATTACTTTTTATGTAGGTAAAAAGATGACTAAAGATGATAAAAAGTTCAGGCTTTTTAAACAAATATATGAGGACATGTGTCACCATGATGCAATTGTGAAATGCTGTTGCACAACTCACACAGAGGCGACACAATGAACTAGCTAGTGTGCATCTATAGTATTTAACATCAACTATATAAGCCAGTTGTACAGGACACTACACTTATTAGTTAGGAAGGCAGGAATGTTAAAGAGGGATTAGCTAAAATAGCTAAGACTACATTCAGCTGTTATCTATTTTGTACCAAAAAGGAAATTCCACCTTGTGTCACATAAATCCTTCAACTGGGACAGGTAAAAGTTAAAAATATATATATAAAACTAAAATTTTAACAACTAGTGCACATCTGTTCTCTGAAAAATATACTATGCAAGTTTGGTCAAATTCCCATAAGTTGTTTAGAAGAAGCTGCAAAAGATTTGACCATCCCCTCTTGATTATGTTTAAAGAAAATTGTTTCAGAAGTTCAGGAGGGGGCGCTATAGAGCCTATTATGGAGTAGGTCGTGTTTTGTTGGGCTCTCGCTGAACAATAACATTTGTAACAAACCCGCTACTATTATTTAAAATAATAACTAGATGTTAACAGAAATCAGGGTAGGATAAGGACCACCAGAGGACAATCTTTCAGGTAAACCAAAAGGTGTATATCCATTTATTGTAGTGCAGTGTTACACGCATTCACAGAGTCTATGAGCTCTTTCCCCCCCTAGCTCCCACGCCACTCCATAAACTAAATGAACTCGGAGAACGTCCTGCTCCGCGCCAGATGTCCTCCGCAAGCGACGTCTCCCTTAATGGCGACGCGGTGGTCACCGACAAACCAGTCCCGCGCGCACAATTCCGCTGGTGCAGTAATCCCCGGTGGAACAGCTGTTGCACACACCAACTCACGGAGAATACACACAACACAAAAACCCCAACAAGGGGCACAGCAGGAGGAATAGACGTAAATGCACAGTGAGAAATACCATGATGTCAATGCCTCGGCGGGCTTCACACATACAAACAGATCAAACCATAAATACTCACATGGGTGTCGGACAAGGCTATCCCGCACTCGGGTTTACAATTATTTAGCTTCAGCTTTAGCTCTAGCTTCGGCTTTAGCGTTAGCTTCGGCTGGGTAATGGCTGCTGTTACCTAGCCCCGCCTTTCTTCTTCTTCTTCTTGTTTTAATGTAAATGGCTCCCACAGCGCCCCCGCAGGCCAGGAGCCCGTAACTAGGCAACCGCCTGTTACACATTTAATATGTTAAAATCCCTTTTTTAATTTCGAGTTTATTTCAGTGAATGGTCAGCAAACCGTTATCATAACTTAGTGAGAAGTTTTGTACTTTTTTTTGTTGTCGGTTATGGCTGCGAGCTTGAGAAAAAACAAATTCGGTGGCTCATCCAGCACTAGGCCCAGCACATCCTCGGCCTTCAGTCCCGTTAGTGAGACAAGCACAAGCCACGCCGCTAATTCTTCTACCGCAAAATTTAACAAAATGGACGTGGAAGACCTCAAATCCCAAATTCTTATATCCCTCAAGAGCGACATTTTAACTGTAATTAAAGAAGAATTAAGGAGTGCACTAACCAAAGAACTGAACTCTATTAAGGGTGAGTTACAGACGCTCAAGGCCGAAACCACCAGTTGCACTGCATCAAAATAGACCAGATTAAGGCTACTGTGAAGGATTTGGAAGGCGGACTCTCTACATGATCGTATGAAGTGGTCGCAATACAAACTACAAAAACGAGCCTGCAGACAGAATTGACTGAACTAAAAGCAAGGTATAACGATCTGAAGGGGAAAATGCGGAGATGCAACATTCGAATTCTGGGTGTTCCGGAAGAACCAGGGTCAAGCTCCTGGTTTGGGCGAGGACAAGATGTTAACAGATCCGGATAAAGTCATGCACTATGTTAAGTATAGTGTTATTACTCCCACAAAAGCCAGTCCTATAACTACTGAAGGATGTTTACATTTCATAACGTTGGCACATGAATGGTAAACGCAGTACTGACCGGCGGAACAACAACAAAAAAAAACTTTAGTGGTTTATTACAAGTTAGTGTAATTATGTTTAAGTTTCCATTTTAATACCAGAAGAATGATATTTGTAATTAATGGTTCATAACCATAATAAGGATGATGTTGACTGGTTAATGTTGAGACCTACAGTATTTATATATTTTACATGTTTCAAGCTCAAAAGATGGTTCTTTTCAGTGAGAGCCTGATTTTGGCTCAATAGGATCCAAATAAGCACAAGGTGTGGATTTGTTCGTGTGTGTTGGGTTAATCACCTGGTTTTAATGGGTGACTGGGTTAGGGTTCATGTCAGTCAGCAGTACTTTTTGAAATTCTCTTTCCCTCTCTTCCTTTTTTGCTTTTTTTTTGTGGCTCTATTCTACTTTTAGGAAATCTGGAGCTTTACTAACTATCGCCAGTGAACTAACTATCGTCCATGGAGATTAACTCCTCGCTTCTTTCAGATGAGAAGTTTGTGAGCTTTATGAGATCAGAGATAGAGAGTTTTTTTTTAAATGTCAACCAAACTCCAGGTATGTCATCCTCAACAGTTTGGGAAACCTTAAAGGCATATCTAAGGGGGCAGATTATTTCATTTTGTGCAAAACAGCAAACAGCTACAAAATTAGCAGATAAGATAAAGGAATTGGACTCAATATGCAGTGGGTTACCTACACCAACTATACACAAACAACGCCTACTATTACAAGCAGAATATAATCTAATTTCGACAAAACAAGTGGAATATCTGGCTTTAAAAACACGCTCTCAATTTTAGGAGCACTGGGAAAAAATGTAGACTGCTGGCCAATCTGTTGTGGCAGCGATCAGCTAAAGCTATACCCGAAATTATCATGGTATAAAGTGTAATGATAATTTAACAATTATTAGCTGTTTCCTACACTATTATAAATCATTATATACTACTCCTTCATGAAAATTTATGTATTCCTACAATACATGTAGATACAGCATTACAATTAGATGAGTCTATGTCTGATACAGAAATAGCCATAGCAATACGAAGTATGCAGTCTGGTAAATCACCTGGATGAGACGGATATCCTTCAGAATTTTTAAAAACCTTTCTCAATCAGCTCTCTCCTCTGTTGCCGTTAGTTTTCCGAGAAAACTTTTCCTCTGGATCATTACCTCCAACAATGCGCCAAGCAGTTATCCCTCTTGACTGTAGTTCATATCGTCCAATGTCATTGCTGAATACAGATACGAAAATCTTAGCAAAAGTCTTGGCCCGCCGTCTGGAGAAAGTTATGCATTATTATGTTATGCGTTATTTCACCTGATCAAACAGGCGTTATACTGTAAAGAACAGATATTCTTTTTTAATATTAGGCGCCTGTTGAATGTTATCTATAACTCATCTCTATCTAACAATTTGGAAACAATTATTTCTTTCGATGCTGAAAAAGCGTTTGATCGAGTGAATAGGGATTTTCTTTTCTACACTCTTGGTAAATTTGATTTTGGCCCTAAATTTATATAATGGATAAAAGTGCTATACTCATCCCCACTGGCTGCCGTTCGGACAAATAACAACCTATCCCCTTTCTTTGAGCTTCAACGTAGTATGAGACGGGTGCCCTTTGTCACCCCTTCTCTTTGCTTTGGCTATTGAACCATTAGCTATTGCATTAAGGGAAAAGGTCAATATTAAAGGTATCTCCCTTCATTCTGATGGCATACTGCTTTTCATATCCGATCCTCATCATAGCCTACCAAAAACTTGCACATTTATTGAAAGACTTTCTGGCTACATATCTGGCTACAAGGTTAATCTACAAAAATGTGAAATGATGCCAATTAAAAACGATACAGTTTCTTGATTCAATCCCCTTCACGATTAAACCCAGAAAAATTAAATATCTAGGGATTTGGGTAACACATAACCATGCCAATCTGTACAAGGCGAATTATCAGATTCTACTTTCCAAAATAAAATTGGATCTAGAACGATGGGACCTGCTACCTCTCTCGTCAGGTGGAAGAATTAACACAATTAAAATGAATGTTTCCAAAATTCCTATACCTATTTCTATTGTCTTCCAATCTTTTTTAACAAAATCATTTTTAATAACTTAAGTAGTCAGATTTCTACTTTTATTTGGAATAAAAAAACAACCACGTATTAAACAAAGTATTTTACAGAAGCCCTGCGAATTAGGAGGACTGGCACTTCTAAACTTTCTTTATTATTACTGGGCTGCTAATGTGAGGGGGCATTGTTATTCTGGGCGCAGTATGATGTCAATCCTCCCGTCTGGGTAGCTATAGAGTAAGCATCAATGGAATCAATATGTCTCTTCTTATCTTTACTAAGTGCTAAATTGCCACAAAAACAGCCCACATCTTGTTTTACCTCAAACCCACTGGTTATACACTCCGTTAAAATTTGGAATCAGTTTTGGCGTCATTTCAAGCTTAAGCATCTATCTTTGATAGCACCACTGAATGGAAACTCTATCCATATAGGATGGAGCAAACATAATGCTTTTTCGGGTTTGGTTTAAGTGTGGTGTTTTGTCATTATACAATCTTTACATTGACAACATCTTGGACAACTTGTACAACAGCTGAGGAATTAAATTTCCTGTAATTCTGACTCTTTCCCTTTGACTCCTTCTCCATCCCTCTTAGATTCTGTTTGTAGCTGTAAACCAGATGCTAAACAGATGATTAGTGCTGTATACAAGTTATTAAACACAAGTAACTCAGCCACATTAGATGTACTTAAAGGAAAATGGGAAAATGATATACAAAAACAAATTTCAGATAAACTGTGGCAAAAGATAATACATAGAATTTACTAATCACGAGTTTGCCTCAAACACACAGTTGTTCAATTTAAAATTGTCCACCGGCTTCACTGGTCCAAGGTAAAACTTACAAGGATTAGAGAGGACTTTGATCCCACATGTGACAGATGTAAGCAGGAACCAGCTACACTACTGTATATGTTCTGGACATTCCCAAAGCTATATAAATTTTAGAGTTTTATTTTTGATACCTTGTCAAAAATATGCCAAATACCATTAGAACCATCCCCATTTATTGCACTTTTTGGTGTTGACTCACGTGATGCTCGCCTGAATGACGTCCAGGCCAATATGATCGCCTTTAGCTCCCTTCTCACTAGAAGAATGATCCTGTTTAAGTGGAAGGAGCCGTTGCCACCAGTGGGTGCTCACTGAATTAAAAAGGTCTTACATTTTATTCATCTAGAAAAGATTCGCTATTCCATAAAGGGATCCACTCAGGAATTTTATGACATCTGGCATCCATTTATAAGCCATTTTCTAGATGCAGATAAATTGGATCTGTAATAAAAGTTTTTTTTTAGTTTCTGCTTCTAATACATCCTTATTTTCCTTTTTTGTTGTTGTTTGTTTTGTTTGTTGTACAATTACAAATATAAAATCCACTTATTTCTTTTTCTGCTGACTGGCTGTCTTTTTTTTTTTTTGTGGGGTGGGGGGAGACATATGGGTAGAAAAAAAATACTGTACAGAGTATGTATGTATGTATATGTAACTTGTTTATATTTCCAATAAAAATATTTTGATCAAAAAAAAAAAAAAAAAAAAAAAAAAA
>JAAGKR010001015.1:0-42331 GCA_011419295.1 Clarias macrocephalus | reverse complement strand
TTTTTTTAGTTTCTGCTTCTAATACATCCTTATTTTCCTTTTTTGTTGTTGTTTGTTTTGTTTGTTGTACAATTACAAATATAAAATCCACTTATTTCTTTTTCTGCTGACTGGCTGTCTTTTTTTTTTTTTGTGGGGTGGGGGGAGACATATGGGTAGAAAAAAAATACTGTATAGAGTATGTATGTATGTATATGTAACTTGTTTATATTTCCAATAAAAATATTTTGATCAAAAAAAAAAAAAAAAAAAAAAAAGAAGTTAAGTTCAGGTTAAATTCTGATGAATGGTTTAAAAGCAGTGTGGATGAAAAAAAAGTGACATGGAAGGACAACGACAATACTTATGCTAAACAGATGACAGATGTGTCGACCTATGCTTTACATACAAATATATGACATAGCTACCTGCTACCATTTTGATATTTGGAATATTTATTAACAATGTATTACATTGTGCGTGAAAGGTTAAGCTATCTACAGGAATTTTAGACTTACAAACTTGTAGACAGTCTTCATAGCAGGATTTGCTTTTGTCTTCACAGTGTTAAAGATGGCTCCCCCTCCTTTCTGTGAAGGAATGCAAAGTTATCAACATAGAAGTACAGAAAACATGTAAAAAGACATGCAAAACAATGTGCACCAACCTTAAATGTGAGAAGCCACTGATGGTATACTTTATCACTACCTGTATAAAACAAAACATTTCATACACACATGCTTCCATTTATACACATATGATTAACATATACACATATGATACATGTTTACACACACACAGATACACACATTCCTTTTGTGAGCCGAGTGAATGCAGATAGTTTTACCTAGCGCTGGAGAATTTTTTCAATTAAGACGTTTTATTGAAATTAATTAAAATTAACAGGCTGGTTGAAATGTTGTAATCGAGATTACACACGTTCATTTATTTGCATATTTACATTTCAATTAAAACATTACTAACTGCATAAAATTTTAACCAATTCAAAGGGAAAAAAAAGGGAATTCACATTTTTAGGTAAGAATATCTATTGGACCAGCACAAAAGTCTGAAATGTATATTTAAAAGTATCCTTACCAGCATATTCACCCATATTAATCTCCTCCTCAAACACATCATTGAAGCCTTCACCAGAGTTCAGCAGTTCCAAACGTCCATCTATAAACTGGACATTTACATGGTTACATGGAAACAAAACATACAAGTCTAACTCTCTCTTTTAAGCCTAAGGTTTTCTTAAAGTCTACAAAGATGTTGGGTCATTTTTTGGGGGTTCTTTTTTACAATTTGATTTCACCAAATTATCTCTGATCATGATTATTCAAGATTTTTTAAATTAAGTTCATGGTTTATCACTATCCTTCCAAGTTTGAATAATACACTTTAACGTTCTTAACACAATTTCAGTAGTTTTAGCAATTTCCTAATTTCCTAATTTTGGATTTGCTATGAAGCATCATGATTGCACTCATCTCATGCACTGCATCATGATCATGAAGCAATAGAAAAGGTCATGTGGTCTGATGCTTTGAGGCAAAGATGGGAAGCGTATGAAGCAATACTCCCACCATGCTTTAGAGGCAGTGTTTTGATCTGAGATTGCTTCAGTTGCTTAAGTCTAGGCTCCTGTTAGGTGGCAATAAAATTAAGTCAGCTGATGACCTGTATGTATTGAAGGTCTTTGGTATCACATCAATAGACCTTTTATTTCCTGATATAACAGGGATATTCCAGGGTTCAAATGGTAAAAGAGCGGTTCATGAGAAATCATTTTCACATATGAACTGGCCACCACATTGTGTGGTGTAATCAAAGCTAAAGGTGACAGAATGAAAGCAGATTGTCAAAGTTTTTTAGCCAGGCAGTGTCTAACTGGTGACAGAATCATAGGCCCCCAGGGCTCACCCATGCCTCAGAAAAGTAATGCTTTTCTGCTGCGAGTACCCATGGGCTGCACAAGATAAGCCACAGAGGCTCCCCACCTCACAGCCTACAGAACCCGAAGAATCCGCTGGCAACATCCTGATGTCAGACACCACAATACCCCTGAGTGTGCTGTGGAGTCATGCCCCAAGAGACCAGAGTTGCCCAGGGAGCACAAGGGAAAGCTACACAATACTGGGAACAATGTTTTGTACTGTACTGGTATGGCTGATCCGTTTGTGTGTGTAATTATATATACCGCTCGGAAAAATAGAATGTAAATGGTGTCAAACTACATTGTTAGTATTTCAAATAGCATTGAAGGAAAGTATAAAAAAAAAAGCTCTTAGTGTTTCAATGTATCTCTCCACTCTTACAGAAATTAACAAAAATAATTATAGATTTTTATTTAATACCGTAGCAAAATTAATCAGAAGTAAGACCACTATAGAAATTACCACATCAATAACATTCAGTAGTGAGGATTTCATGAACTTTTTCAATAACAAAACTGTAAACATTAGGCCTTAATGAAACATTTTAATAAAACATTGAAGCAGATAAGCTAACCATATCAGATTAGAACCTTGCATATTTTACTTCACTTGAGGAGAATTAACTATTTTTACTCATCTTTTCTGAAAAATCATCATATCATCCTGTATAGTACTGTAGATCGTTTATCGACATGTTTTTTTAGGCAAATAGTACCAGTATTAACTAAATCCCTATTCATTCAGTCAATACTTAATTTAGCAGTGGCTATGTTCCAAAGTCGTTTAAATTAGCAGTTATTAAACCACAGATTAAGAAACGGGACCTTGACCCGTCACCTGTTCAACTACAGGCCGATATTAAACCTCGCTTTATCTCTAAGATACTGAAAAATATTGTAGCAATAGCCAGGTTCATATCTACACAGGAATAGCATACACCAAATGCATCAGTCAGGATTTAGGGCCTGATTACAGCACAGGGAAAGCACTTGTTAAAGAAGTAAATGAGAAGCAATCTCCCTCAAAAATTAGAAAATAAATTAAGGGAACGGCCCTCTCCTGGCTCAGATATTGTAAAGCTAAAATAAGTGAAATGGTGGAGCTAAAGTAATTCTATAGGGAACAACAGTAACATGCTCAGAGTATGACATCACAGTATGCATCACCTCACAGTCACTAATGGAGCAAAGGTACAGACTCAACATACAAGCACCATCTGTGGCAGAATCGCCACCTCACAGACTCTACCCTTAAGTAACTATGAGGTCCCAGTATAGGGTCTGCGTATAAAAAGCCTGCATGTGAGTCAAGTGACCGCAGTCATTAACATGTGAGACAGGGAAGCACATCGGCTGCTGGTCATCCCAGCACTGATGGTATGATAATACCTCTCTATACTTATACAAAGGACTGATTGCTGATTATTACTTAAATTGAGTTATTTGATATTTGATTTAATTACTATTCTGCTCAATGCAAGAGAGAAACAGTAATTTATGTTATGCTATGATTGTTGTTTAAGTGTTTGCACGCTTTCACAAAAAATGTAATATGATGTTGTGTATTACTTGTTTCCTAAACGGTGAATGGAATAGTATGTGTAAAGCTTAGTTAAATAATTTTGTTGTATTTGTACTACAATTCAACAGAATTAGTGATTTAACTATTATTCATCAGAAATAGTGATGTACCTTTTTTTTTTTCGTTTAAGGTTATTAACCTCACGTAGGTGAATCCACCACTCACTTAGTTGAATCCACTTAGAACAATTGTTGTGTAACCTGCAATGCTGTCGGACACAAGAATTAAAAGTCATTCCAGAGTTGATCCTCATGTCCCCTGTAGTTGACTATGGATTTTTTCGAGTTTAAAGCAGAAGTTGATGTGCAAATTCCCAGATAACTCAACAGATAATATTTGATTGATTGTTATCAGTTTGTAGATTTAAGTGGTGACTATTCTGCACGTTCTCAAGTGAAGCTTGGTGTTTCACAGTTTGATTTTGGGCCCACTATTATTTTATCTTTACATGCTCTGGGCAACATAATTCATTGAGGTGGGAAGTAATGAGTTATATTTACTTAAGTAATTTTTTGAAAAAAAATGTACTTCTATGAGTAGTTTTATGGCACCATACTTTTTACTTTTACTTGAGTAGATTTGTAAAGAAGAAACGCTACTCTCACTACTCGGCTACACTCCACTCATCACTTTTCTAACAATTTATTTTACACATGCAGCCTGTGGATCTACCACATGACTGTGTTTCACAAATCAGATGTAGCAACAATAATCACATGACTCCGTTTGAGGTCTTTTATCTCTGTGATGATGATGTGTTAAAATCGGGTGAGCAAAACAGACAATAATTAAACTAACCCAAACGTGTATTATACAAAAATAAATAAATAAATAAAGTAAACAAAAAAGTGCACCAAAAAACAAGAAAACAAACAATATTTACAAAATATATAGAATAATATGTTTGTGTATGTGTGTGAGCGTGAGTGAGTGGATAAATGTCCAGAGTCCGGGATATTGTTGTTGTAAGTATAAGGAGATATGGTTCAGTCTCACCGCGGAGTTAATGGAGTCCGGAAGGCTGATGACGGAGGGTGAGAAGTTCTGCAAAAAAGTCCAATCGAATATAATCCGTAAAACTGAAAAATCTTTGAAAGAACTGGTTTCACATCAGTCTCTCCTATCTCTTGCCAACAATAAATAATGCCAGCACTGGTCCACCATTACAACTCCTCCTCGCTCTTTTCCGGCTGTCCTTTTAAGCCAGGTCACGTGACCTTGCATCACCTCTGACCTCTTGTGACCAGAAAGTGTAGTCTTGCGAGTGGGGAAGCAGGCACAAAAACACAGTCCATGGGACAAACAACCGGATGGGTCCTTTTTTAAAAAGGCACAGCTGTTTGCAGTTAATCAGCTTAATCATGTATGCCTATACATATATAAAAAAAAAGAACCCTTATGTGGCTGCGCTACATACATACCCCCCCACCCCCTGTGACTTCCCGGGGTCGAAGGTAGTGGCCAGTTGTGAGCTATCAAGCTGTCCTTCCATTGTGCTTTTGTTATGTACAGTACAGACCAAAAGTTTGGACACACATTCGCATTCAAAGAGTTTTCTTTATTGTGTTCTTTAGCCCAAACAAGTCTCTTCTGCTTGTTTCCTGTCCTTAGCAGTGGTTTCCTAGCAGATATTCTACCATAAAGGCCTGATTCACACAGTCTCCTCTTAACAGTTGTTCTAGAGATGTCTGCTGCTAGAACTCTGTGTGGCATTGACCTGCTCTCTGATCTGAGCTGCTGTTAACCTGCAATTTCTGAGGCTGGAGACCCGGATGAACTTATCCTCCGCAGCAGAGCTGACTCTTGGTCTTCCTTTCCTGGGGCGGTCTGCATGTAAGCCAGTTTCTTTGTAGCGCTTGATGGTTTTTGTGACTGCACTTGGGGACACTTTCAAAGTTTTCCCAATTTTTCGGACTGACTGACCTTCATTTCTTAAAGTAATGATGGCCACTCGTTTTTTTCTTCACTTAGCTGCATTTTTCTTGCCATAATACAAATTCAACCTCTTTGAACGAGAAGGTGTGTCCAAACTTTTGGTCTGTACTGTATGGCGTTATATTCCTGCCACAATTCTGAGCACGCGTTTTTTTTCTCCGTGCGCTCGACTCACGCGTTGTTTACTGTGCACGCTCGACTCTGCCTGTACACCAGGTGTGGGAGCCAGGTGTGGGAGTCTGTGATTGGCTGGTTTTGTGGCAGTTTTGTAACACTGGACAAAGTTGAGCAAGCGTACAGGCAGAGTCGAGCACACACAGAAAATAAATGTCGAGCGTGCGCGAAGAACATGTTGAGCGAACAGGGGAGACACTGCACATGCATAGAGTGCTTTGTCTGCTCTCAAAATGTCGAACCGCGCACTCAATTGTGGCAGGTCACTGGGCAGGTTGGGGGAAGATTTGGTGAAGAGTCTTGGAGGGTCTGATTTTGGTGGCAATGGGTAGAAAAGCTGGGAGGAAGCAGGAGGGCGAATGGGTGACCAGGTGGCTCTTGTGTTTAATTCTGGAAGGTCTTGTCGGGGCAGGATGATGGGTGAAACCCCCTTTCGTCCTTAGGCCATACCTTACCTGAGCGACCTTGACGACAGCCTCCGTTGCAATCAGAAAATCAAGCCCGACTGTCAACATAAATGCTAGATGATCTTTATCCAGGATGTACGTGTCAAGTAGACATTCCATGTCATGCCACTTACTATATAGTAGACCGCCTTTGTGCTTTTGCCTGGTGTATCTTCCCATCCGCCATGACGAACCTCTGGAGGGACAGAGCGGTGTCTATAGCAGCTTGTTTCCCGAGCTGTTGCCATAGGCTCTCCTTCATGAGAGTACTATCTGTATCCATCACTGCCTTCACCTCCTTTCCCTGTGCTGACACCGGTACCAGAAGAGACGGGGCTAAATGAGGCTGAGCGATGGAGAGTCCAGCTAGGTGTTTCGATGAACTCTGTTCTGCCGCTTTCTTGCTCGTCTTCTCCTTACTGTTCTGTGACCCCACCTTCTGCCAGTAATCCTTCGCTCCCGTACAGTCTTTTTCCACCATTGATCCCACCTTCACTAGCTGTTCCACGGTATTCACTGTACCTCTAAGACAGCCAGCGACTCTGATGTTAAGGTTGTTAAGGATACGACTCACCAGCTCCTCTTTCAGAGATGTAATACTATAGTATACATATAATCTAATATACAGTATACTATACTATAGTATACATCTAATCTGATATATACAGCGTATATATATATATATATATATATATATATATATATATATATATATATATATACTGTGTATATATGCAATGTGTGGCAATGTGTGAAGGCCATAAGAGACTAGATGTTAATTAACTTGCTTAAACCTGACAATACAGAAGTACTGGTACTGGGATGAGTTGCAGCTAAAAGTAAGCTTTTTGATCACATAGTATCTCTGGATGGCCTTTCTGTTTCCTCAAGTACAACAGTAAAAGACCTTGGTGTGATTATAGATACCAATCTTTCATTTGAAGCTCATGTAGATAATATTACCAGGATAGAATTTTTTTCATCTCAGGAATATTGGCAAGATAAGAAAATATTGTCAATAAACGACACAGAAAAATGTTTCATGCTTTTATTACCTTCAGGTTAAACTAGTATAATGCCTTAGTGTCTGGATGTTCAACTAGGGACATAAACAACTTAAGTTAGTCCATCACTAGAACCGAAAGATATGAGCACATCACCCCTATCTTATCCACAATATAAGAACTCCTAGTGGAATTTCCCTTTCCTTTTAAAACACTACTTTTGACCTGTAAAACATTAAATGGTCCTACATCACAGTATCTAAGCGAACTGCTAGTGTCTTAAGAACCGTCATGCCTACTTCGATCAAAGGATGCAAGCTGCTTGTTAGTACCGCATATTATGAAAACTACAGCAGAACTTATTCTTACAAAGCCCCAAAGTTATGGAACAGCCTTCCATTAATTTTTCAGACTCAGACACAGTCCCAGCATTTAAATCTAGGCTAAAATCATATTTACTTGGCCAAGCAGTTTTAAATATATTGTCTTAGGTAAAGAAGCAGATAGGGGGACTCATTAATGTAGAGTACTATGGTGGACTGGTATGTTTCAATGCTGTCTTCCTCACTTTCATTGATCACTCAAGTGTGTTGACGGTGGAGTGACTGGTTGCTTTGCATCCCAGGGAGCCCTCATGTCTGTGTTTCCTTCTGGCTCTCCCTTTTGTTTATACTGTCATCGTTAGTCCTGCCAGAGTCCCTACTTGCACTCTGCACCAGTGTTGGGGGACGTAACTTTTTAAAGTAACTCATTACAGTGAACAGGAACATATTCTAAAATACTTGTAAACCAAATAGAATTTTCCCATAAGAAATAATGAAATCTCAAATTATTCGTTCTACAGCCCAAAACAATAAATACATAAAAATAAAACCGACAAATAATTGTTTCCGTTTGTGTGCACAGGTGCCGTGTATTTGCATATGTGTGTGTGGAATTAGCCCCTCACCTCGTCTTAAACAGTAAAACTCCTCCTCCCTCACCCCACCTAGCTTTTTAAGTTTCAGAACTAACACGCACAACGAAAACACTGTTTTAACGGGGGGGAAAAGAAATCTCTCTAATGATACTCGCTTGAGCGCATACTAACAGAATCACTGCTGTAAAGTAAAAAAAAACAAAAAACAAATGAACTAGCACCTTACATTTGAAAAGAATCGCGACAGAGCTGAGTTTCCTGTGTAACTCAGTGTGTGTGAAGCCGGGGAGAGAGTGTGTGCGTGTGTTGGTGTCAAATTACGCTCGCGCACACACACAGGACGTTGGGAAAAGGGGAGGGAGAGAGTGAGTGTGTGTGTGTGTGTGTGTGTGTGTGTGTGGGACACAGTGTCACAGTGTTATGCGCACGCACACACATAGGAGGGAGAGGGAGATGTTGATTATACCAATAAGAGACGAGCAATAAAACCCAGCAGGGGAGACGATTACCCATAATTCCGCAGCGCAAGAGAGAGGAAAATCATTGGCTCAGTTGTGATCACTTGACGTTCTGTGTCAAAATAAGAGGCTCATATGTGATACATGATACTCGGTACTGGTACTCGTAAACTAAGATTTTCGCTCGGTTTCCAATTTGAAATTTATTAAAAATCTTTGCTCGTCTTGCGGAACACCCCTAAACCACGTTACTCGCAATCCGAGATTCCATTGTACATTACTTTTTCATGACAGTAATTTTGTAATCACTTACATTTCTGATAAAAGTAACTAGTTAGAGTACTTTCCCATTGCAGAAAATGAAAACTCCTTTGTGATTCCTCATACATTTTGTTTTAGTCAAGACCTTTATAATTAGTCTACCATCATCACCTTTCAGTTTGTGCCTAACACTGCTTCTCACTGCGAGTCAAACCGCATAGGTGAGATAGGGGTATAACAGCAGGAATAACAAAGGGGGGCGGGCTTGTAGGACGACTTTCACACAAACACTAACAGAATGACTGCTGTCTGGCTCACTGATTACATAAATTGTCTGAACAAAGGATTAAATTTTTGAAAATATAACTAAATAGCTGAATACATAAATGGCGGACCTAACGCGTTAGATTAATCGTGTAAACCGGGTGGCAATGGCTTTTTCGAGGTTTTGACACACTCGAACAACACACAGGCTGTGTGGTGCGCCCGGGGTGGCGATGGCGCAGGGTGCTTGGGTCCGTCATCGTTGCTTGCAACTATATTTGTTTGTTACATTTCTGGGGGAGTACATCTGCAGTTTTATCAATAAATCTGCTCATATCTGCACACGCATTGATCAACGGCACTTACTTTCACTTTTCAAAAGGCAGTGTATATTTAAAGTACATACAAACATTCATCATGAAAGATCGTTTGTAAAACAAAATAAAATTCATGTTTGCTTCAGCATTGGAAAAAATATTGTTTTAGGCTAACTAATTATACACTGTTGTATTCTTTGTTGTACTTCTCTTTTTGCACGCACATGCGGGCATTTTTAAATTTAAGCAGACAGAAAATAATAGTGAGCTGGTAGGCATGTTGTTTTGCATATAACTTAAACAGCTGAATGAACTTAAATTTACACAATAAATTAATAATTGCATTTACTTTAGACTTGTGCACTCGTGTGTAAATAGCTTTTTACTCTAAATAGCTATACTACCATATCATATATTTGTGTTTAATACTGTTTTATTACAGTTTGTAATTTATCAGATACTTTCAAGTAAATCTTAATCACTCTAAACACAACCCATGATTTTTTATGCAATTTTAAAAATAAATAAATAAAACTTGTTACTGAATTATGTTTCAAGACGTCCTTAATTTACCTTAGTTTGCCGAGTGATAATTGATAATCAATGTTAATATTTTGACTCAAATATGGATAATCATCTGAAACATGCAGCTTTACATGGCCACTTGCTCTTACATTAACCTAGAAAAATGCTTATGTTTAAGTGTTTATGCTGAATAGTAGTGCGCGCTTACTGTATGTCAACAAAATGTTATGATTTTGTGAAGCAGTAGTTACTGCTTACTGTATGTCAACAAAATGTTATGATTTTGTGAACTTGATGCGTGACAACCAAAACTGTATACAAGTGTATACTTGTCTCACTGATGTGAAAAATATATACTTGTACAGTAGAACGCAGAATGTCTGCTTTTACATAACAAATTTCAGATGATGTAATTCGCATTCAACGTGAATATATTGTAGGCGCATCCTCTGCAGCGGAGATTTCAGTCTTTTTGCAAAATGTCCCTTTGCGCCACCAGGAATGAATTAAAAAAGCGACTGATTTAAATCTCCCGCTGTCGTGCTGCTGCGGCACATTCTGGTCTCTTGCCTACTGTAGTGTCTTTCTGACACACTTCATTATCTGAGCGTCCCTTTTCATTTAAATGGCGACGGATAGTGCGAGCTGACACTGTTGTATTCTGTGTCTGGAGATCAGCTTGAATTTGTTTGGAAGTTAATCTTTATTATTGGAAGTTAAGTTCTTTATCCACCATTCGAACAATCCTTTGTTGTAATTTATTCATTCACTTTGCTCCTCTGTTCACATCCAGCAAGGCTAGCTACAGTGCCATGTGTTGTAAACCTTTTCATGACATTGTGCACAGTAGACACAGGAACATTAAGATCTCTGGAGCTGGATGTGTAACCTTGAGATTGTCCATGATTTCCCACAATTTGTCTCTCTCAAATTCAAAGACAACTTTTAAAACTTCTTTCTTTTCTCCATGCTTAGTGTGACACAACACAAAGGTTAGGTCAGCTTTTTACATTTTAAATGGTTGTAAGTGTGATTACTATATTGCCTGCAGATTACTTGCCACAAGTAAATACACATTACAGGAGCATCACATGCTTATTTCTTACTATTTTGACAAGGTGGAAATAACTTTGTCCAGTCCATTTGAGTTCTGTGTAAATTTTGATCAGGCTTGACTTTTCCTCGTTTTTTTGGTTCCAGTGTTCCAGTGTAAAAAAAAAAAAAAAACAAGCACTTGAATACCAAAACATTTGCAGTTGGACCAATTTTCTGAGAGAAGTCTTGTATTTTCTGACAGTATTGCAAAAGTGCCTATATAATTGGCCATGACTGTATAAATATATATACACACAGATACATATATATATATATACAGTACACTGTATACACACACACACGCACGCGCGCACACACACACACACACACACACACACGTACGCACGCACACAAATTTTCTTACTTGCTTGAAGAGTTGAAGCTGTGTGGCATTCTGGAGAAAGTGTCTCATTGTGTTAGATCTGTGTGTAATAAATGCATCCTCATTGAATGTAATTGGCTCATCCTGAAAGAGGAAATAAATGGTGTCACACTTAGTTTACAGACACAAAGACATGATACATTTACAGAAATATGCTAAATCTCTACTTGGGAAATACAACGAGATATTGGTTGAACTAAAAATAATATCACCCCAAGCATGTCACAAATAAATCTTTAAAACACATTAAGTGTACCTATACCAGTTGCATAAAAGTGTTCAAAATTATTCTACCTTGAGTGTCCGAATCAGCTGACAAACAGTTAATATTCTCATGGTGTGATAAATTGTTCGCCATAAAATTTTTATATGAAATTATTAAAGCATTAAGAAGATACAGAACCACATTATGATATGGCAAATTTGGTGCTATGATTGTTAATGCATCTCTGACAACTGAATTGACACAGACTGAATTTGTTTTCTACATTTTAGAACAAGAATGTATTTTTTTCAAAACTAGGTAATAACATTAGGTAATTAAGTAACAACAATAGCAGCAACAGTCAATTGTTATTTTAAAACATGAAGGTCAGCTGTTCTGGAGTAGTTTCTGCAAAAACAGTACTCTTAACAGGTCAAGAGAATTTGCAAACCACATCAAGCACCATGATGAAACTGGCTCTTGTGAAGACCAACCCAGTTAAGCAAGATCAAAACTTTACTTTTCTGCACAGGAGAAGTTAATTTAGAGTAACCAGCCTCAAAAATCACTAGTTAATTAATTAGATATGTTTTACATGCATTTAGCATGGTTTTACAATGTACAAAGAAAAAAAAATCAGAAAAGACCTTGGAATTAGAAGGTTTGTCTAAACTTTTGACTGTTACTGTATGTGTACTGAAAATGTATTGCCTCTTCACAGTAACACTGGTTTGGAGGCTCATACCAGTTAGGCCTTATAACAAATAACAATGAAGCTGCACACTGCACAAATTCTGTAAATATAACTTGTGGAATTATTTGTGTTTCAATGTTGCTTTTGCAGTAGTGCCCCAGAGTATTTTTTTTAGATTAAAACTATTGACAATACTTCATACACTTATTAGTTTTACAACTATATTTAAGTACTTAGTTTAGACATCTGGAATAATTTTCTGGGTCTGCAGTCTGCTACGTGACCACCCATGCTGCAGATATTGGTAGTTCAGGTATGCGTTTTTTTAAAATATTTTTTTACCGGTTCTATGCGCAGAGCGCTTCTGTAGCTGCCAAATAGAGCTGCCTGTGATTTTAAAAACGCTCTTGCTGCCCCGTCTCCTATTGTAGTGGAACCTTTTTTCAGACGATTCTTTAAAGCTGACACCTTTAAAACATGCACACACACACACACACACACACACACACACACACACACACACACACACACACACAATCAGGAAACAGTATATGCACCAAACTTATTTATTCTAAGTTCATTTATGGCAGAGAGAGTGTGTTTGTGCATGTGTATTCTTACCACATCATTAGGAACATTCTGTAGATCATCAAATGGAGTCTCTAGTGTGTTGGTATCCACATTTAGAATTACAACATCATCCAAAGCCATAGCCTGCACCTTCTGCAAACACACAGATTATGTTCAACACATCCAGTATGTGGTCTTTTATTTTATCAATGACCAAGTGAGAGTCATGGTAAAAAACATAAAATGAAGTGCAAAAAAATGAATCTTCTCATATCGTACGAGTGGAAAGACCTACGGTTCCAAAATTTTATGGTTGTACACTGAAACTGATTATGAGTAAGGCCTGAGTGCCTGGACCCCGGGCGTGGCACAGGGCCTGTACAGCGCCCCCTGGAACTTTGTAAAAATTTAGCTGCATAACTCATATCCACTTTCATATATATGAATGAGACCCAGTATGAATTTAGATCTCATTGAGGTGAACTCCTTGCATACCCTATGTCATGGAATCCGCTGAACAGGAAGTCAGTTATTTAGCGTTGCTTGAAAAACGCACCCATTGGAATGTGATCTACTACTCTTACAGGATTAATATGTTTTTGACCAAACAGGGTCCACCATAATCCCAAGACATTGAGGATCTAACATTGTGAAGGGCTGTTTGATATCTTACACGGGTCAGCCGTGGCGAGCCCTTAAACCTACGGCGAATACTGGGAAACAGGAAGTGGCTAATAACTTCTGTATAAATTGAGTGACATTCATCAAACCTCAGCTGTAGGTTAAGAGAAGAAACCTGCTCACAGTGACATGGGTCCCATGAGTCTCAGTCATAGAGACACAACACATTCTAATGATGTTGCTAGCAACATACTAATATAGTTAACATAAGGCTAGCAACAGGATAATCAGCTCAACATCATGTTAGCAACATGCTAATCACATTAGCATCATGCTAGCAACATGCTAATCATGTTAAGAGCAAAATGCTAATATAGTTAGCATAATTCTGCAACATATTAATATTGTTAGCATCCTGCTAGCAACATGCTCATATTGAGCGCATAATGCTAGCAACATGATAATTGTGTTAGCAACATGCTAACAGCATGCTAAGGAAGTTGCTAGGGGGCGTGGCTTATGAGCATCATGATAAATGTGAAAGCCTGATTGGTTGCCTGAGTTAAATGTGTCCTCCCCCGTGTCTCTACGACAATGGGATCCACAGTTAAATTCAGTTCCAAAGTTTCTATGAAAGTTGCCATTGTATGTTATTTGCCCCCTGCTGGGGCAGTTTTACCACTCTCCCCTTTGAAAAGTCATGTCAAGTCCCCCATTCCCGAATGAGCAGAAAGATACGACACCTCTTTCATGGGTACACAACTAACGGAACAGGATTAATCATGCACCAAATTCCCCATTATACTGTAAGTCAATGGGGAAAATTTGAGCACCTTTGGGGGGAAAACCTATACCCTCCTGCGAGGTATGTTCAGCTTGCAAGCCTCTTCAAATGTGGTAAATTTTACCTTTCTACAAAATTCCCACTCTGCGCTACAATCCGTCAATGTTGGTCTTAAAGTTAAGTCTATGGAACCCTTAGAAAAGTCATAGCACCCCATTCCCAAATAAGCTGCACAATTTGACACCTTATTCATGGGTCTACGACAAATGGTGCGGGACTAGTTGCGAGCCAAACTTTTGTATGGGAGGAGAAGAAGAAAAAAAGAAAGAAAAAAAAAGCTTGTGTGCTAATATAAAAATAAAAAAAAAGTTCAATTATTAAGATGGGTAATGTTTGATGTCATGTGGACATTACAAGATTTGTATTGAAAACTTCTAAATTAAAATGGTTTAAACATATTAAATGTATTAAATGTGAAAAAAATGCAATTCATTTTAGGGGCCTCTTGGTTTTATTGTTTTACAGAGAGTATTCGTGTTACATTTATTTTATATTTAACAAAGTGTCATGTTTAAGTTTAAAGAATAATGTCTTTTTAAATAATGTGTTTTTTAATTGTTAGGGTATTGTTTGCAACTTGTTTTATAGAAAAACATAGAATTAATTGAGCCCACAACCAATACTACTTGAACTGACTTAAATATTTGAAATACAGTGGAACCTTGGATTACAAGCATATTTCGTTCCGGAAGTGGGCTCGTGTTCCAAAACACTTGTAACCCAAATCATCATTTTCGCATAGGAAATAATGAAAACTCAAATTATTCGTTCCACAGCCCCAAAAAATAAATACATAAAAATAATTAATACAATCTATAAAATTAAAATAAAACTAATTAATCTGCACTTTACACACACACACACACACACACACACACACACACACACCGGAAACACAGTTTTAACAGGGAAAAAAAGAAATCTCTCTGAGACTGGCGTGAGCGCATACTCACGGAATCACTTTTTAAGTTTCACAACAAACGGACACACAAACACAGCGGAAACACCCTTTTAACAGGAAAAAAAGGAATCTCTCTGACACTGGCGTGAGCATACTACAACAATCACTTTTTAAGTTTCACAACAAACACACACACAAAGGAAACACCGTTTTAACAGGAAAAAAAGACATCTCTCTGAACTGGCGTGAGCATACTAAGGGAATCACTGCGGTAAAGTAAAAAACAAAATGATGAACGTGGTCTCGCGTTTTTACTCCACGTTTAAATAAATAAATCTAAAGTTCAAACAAACACTTTGCTTAATTGACTTTAGATGTAAAATCAGATGTATAGAATTTGTTTCGTAATATCTATAATATTGCTGTTTGGAAATTTTGTTTGCTCTTATTTGACTGCGCTTAAAATGCAGATTTTCAGAGAATTCGCTTTGTGACTTGGATTTTTTTTTGTTGTTGTTGTACTATACCTACTTATTATTTGACTTGGCTTGCGGGTTTTGAATACTTATTTCGGTTTGTGATGTCTTTTTTTGGGGTATTCCATGTAAATGAAGTCGCTGGCACAGCTGGTATGCAATAAAATCGCTGATAAATCAGTTATTTAGCAAAATCTAAAAAATTATATAAAGCACAGTCAAAAAAGCTTGTTTGCATGCGCGTTATAGTTTCTATTGTCATTAATCAAACATATTGTGATTAGCCAAAGCTTGCTAAACTGGATCGTTCACTGGTACTTGATTTTGACTATTTAACATCTACAAAGAAGACTTTGAACTATGTTATACACTACTGCATATACTATATGATGCAGGGGAAATATTATTTCCTCTCTAACTAAAAAGTGTACTTTTTGGTATTGTATATTATTAAGGTTTACATTTTGGCTTTTGTATTAGACATCCATCCACCAAAAATACACAACTGGACTGTTTTAAGAATAATTTAAATTATTTTTAATAAAGAAAACTATTATGTCACAAAAAGTCAATCTCCCACACTGGACAGGTGTGGGGCTGGACAAACAACAGACAGAGTCATCACAAAAATTTTTCCCAAAATTAATCTTCTGTCTAAACACCCTTATGACTGCCATTTGAAACGAAACTCAAAAATAAATACCATGTCCTCTAACTGCTCAAAGAACCAAATAAAAATGTCCCTCTGACTGCACTTTCTCTGCAAACATAAAAATGCTGATTGGTTAAGAATTTTCTTACCTCCATCAGGCTGGCATGAACTCCTATAAGGTATGGCATAGGAGCACTAGCATGAAAAGAGAGAAAGTAAAACAATTATGAACACACAGTAACACCAGGCTGACTGTAGAGTAGTCTCCAGCAGAACTACAGTACATTGTCATTGTATAGCAAAAACAAAACAACTGGCCTTGCCTTTTAAATATTTTATGAAGAGACTGAAAAATAAAAATCACTGGAGGATTTCACTCAATAATGCCATTATAGAATGTCTAACTAAGCTTAATTAAATATGATCAGTGCTATTTAGATAATCTGACACAGAATAATAGTTTTAAATAAGCAAATTGACTTTTTTTTAACTGAAATTTTTTAACTGACTGGATACAGAACATATTTACCTGCTATGTTAATGTCCAATGCAATGAAAGTCTGTTTTAGTAATTTAATTAATATAGAGACCAAAAATTCAAAACACACTGAATACACAGCCAGCACCTCTGAAACTATCACAGATCAGGAGTTTGATATTTTATGTTCAACAGAAACCTGGATTAAAGAGATTGAGTATGTAGCTAATGAAGCTAGTCCTCCTGGATAAAGCTACATACACCAGCCTCGGCTAACTGGTAGAGGAGGAGGCGTCAGTTATTTACAATTATAATCTAATTATCGTACAAAAACACGGATACAAATTTAATGCATTTGAAGTTCTCTATAGTAACATAAAAAGTGTAGCTACAAATATGAAGTCTGCTCAGTCAATCCCCCTAATTATCATTTACAGACCCCCAGGGCGGTACTCCGAATTTCTCTGTGAATTTATAGATTTTCTCTCAAACCTGGTCGTTTCTATAGACAAAGTGTTAATTGCTGGAGACTTTAATATTCATGGTGAGAATCCAGAAGACCTCTGGGAAGACCATGTATGACCATACTGGATGCTGTAGGCATAAATCAGTGTGTAGTAGGAACCACTCAGAAAACAGATGACATTTTAGATTTAATATTATCCTTCGGATTACGTATAAAAAATATAACCACAATTCCACAGTTTGAAGCTATCTCAGATCGCTGTTTTGTCTCATTTAAAGTGTGTCATAGTAATAATGTACGCACAGGGCCGCACTACCACATTAAACGTACATTCACATCAAATACCACACTAATACCATACATGGAATTAGAATTTACTTTAAAATTGAATAGAAATTAAAATTACATCCCTATGATTTACTCTTTCTTTAAGGAAATCACTGTCACAATGCTGGAAATTTCATCCCTTCCTTCTCAATGATGATTATTTCCTGTCTTATTTTCTTAAGAAGTTCAGTTGTTCTACTCAATTAACTTACTTTCCACAGGCAATTGCTCTATACTTTGGGAGATGTGTACAAGATGTATACAGTATACATATATCAAACCCAGATTCACCCAAGGAGTTGGGTTATTCACCCATCTCAATATGGTCTAAAAAGTTTTTTTTATTTCAGTAATTCAATTCAAAAGTTGAAACTCATTACATAGATTATTTTTTATTTTGTGTCCAACTATAGTGACTGTTCATTAGTAACTGCAATGCAACAATGGCCTCCAGGAAGAAAAAACGAATTAAAAAGTCTGTAGCAGTGAGGTAGATGAATCTCTTTAATGACAATGCAATGCACATTTCCACAAAATCCTCAAAAGGAGGCAAAAGCAAATGTCATTAGAGAGGTTTCTTGTTAAAGAAGTTTGCCAACACAGACTCAGTGAGCAGTGATTCCGTTAGTTTGTATGTCTGTGTGTTTGTGTGAAAGTCGTCGTACACAGTAGCCCCCCCTTCCCCCCTTGTCTTACTCCAGCCTTGATTCTTTTCAAAGGTAAAGACCAGGTCTATTTGTTTTGATTTTTACTTTAAATTTTGTATTAGTCAACAAAGCAGAGTGCTGTTTTTTTCCACAGTCCAAGAAAGTGGAAAACAGCAGACAAAATGGTGCCCGGAATTCCCCTTTAGAGACGAATTAATCATCTTTCTTTTTTTTTTTTTTGAAAAAAAGATTTAAAGACGCAGAGACAACATTGTTATATTTCACATACCAGTAAAACCTTGCATTTAGAGTAACTTAGTTTGCAGTTAGTTCATAGAGTCCTGTATTCAAGCACATTAATGGAAAGTTGAATGGAAGGAAAAAAATGTGGCAGAAAAAGTGCACAAGCATCGGGGATAACCGCAGCCCTGAGAGGATTGTGAAATGAAGCCCATTCAAGAATTTGGGAGAGATTCACAAGGAGTGGACTTCAGCTTGAGTCAGTGCTTAAAGATCCACCACGCACAGACGTATCCAGCACATGGGCTTCAACCGTCGCATTCCTTTTGTCAAGCCACTTTTGAACCAGAGACAACGAGGTGTCTTACATGGGCTAAGGACAAAATGTCCTGGACTGTTGCTCAGTGGGCCAAAGTCCTCATTTTAGCGAAAAGTGACATTTGCATTTAATTTAGAAATCAAGGTCCCAGAGTCTGGAGGAAGAAAGGAGAGGAACAGAATCCAAGTTGCTTGAGGTCCAGTGTAAAGTTTGCACAGTGGTAGTTTAGGGAGCCATGTCATCTGCTGGTGTTGTTCCACTATGTTCTACCAGGTCTAAGGTCAGCGCAGAATGCTATACTCCCTGGCCAAACCCACAAAACAGTTACCATAGAAAAAACAGTATAAAAGAAAGGTCTGACAACACAGTACATCTACACTACTGTGTAAGGGGTTGCGTTATGAGAACTGGCCGGTGTCCATTTTAACCCCAGCCTACAGTGGGCATGAGACCCAGTACCAAAAAAATGGAAAAAGATGGTCTGGTCTGATGGAATGTTTTATAAATTTTTTTATTTGTTTCACATTGTGTGGATGGCAGACACCTGCGTTGGCCAGGGTGCAAGATTGTGCAAATCTGTTAGGCCAGACTGTATGGCATCACACTGCACTATGAGAAAAAGGCAAGCTGGTGAAGGTAATGTGATGCTCTCACCAATTTTTTGCAGGGAAATCGTGGGTCCTGGCATTCATGTTGCGCACACAATAATAGGCAGATATTTTTCATACTGATCGGTCTATTTCCATCTTTGTTCTCTGGGTCCTGTTATCTGTAAAGCCTCACTGTGTTCTCACTTACAATGATCATATATTCAATAACTTACCAGCAGTAGTCTAGCAGATGCTGTGGTAGCACTGGGATGTAAACATGTTGCCAGTACATGGGAAACAGCAGGGCTGCCGCACCATGGACACATGAAGTTAACTAAGAGAAAAAGAGAAAAGAGAACTGAGAGTTATCTATCTATCAGTCCATCTATCTCTCTCTAAAATCCTGTTTCTGCCATTGTTTGTTTCACAGGCATTTATGATCACTGAATGTATGCCATGAACTTCTACATCATTCTGTATACATATGAGTATAATAATATAATGCTCTGCCACATACTCTAATATATAGTTGGACAGCCTTTTGCTTTGATTACGGCAATGGCATTATTTTGACAAGCTTAACAAAGAGCAACATTTATTTCAGTTACATTCATTGCTGTCCAAGATCTTGTATTCATACTAGTAGATTCAGACCGCTGTAAAGCCTTCTCCATCACATCCCAAACATTCTCAGTTGGTTTAATGTCTGGACTCTGTGGTGGTCAGTCCATGTGTTAAAAGAATGTCACATGCTCCCCAAACCACTCTTTTACAATTTGTATTTTGTATTTTAAGTATTTTGTCCGGGAGAATGATACCATCCACGTTCGATTAATTAGGTGACAGTATACCACTCTCACACTAACAGAATAAATTGGTGCAGGAGTGGTAGCGTAAGAGCAGTGTACTGAGAGGCAGCAAATGTAGGGGATACCAGCTGCTGTATGAAGAATAAGAAGGGCATACTGACAGCCGTACATGCTCTGCAGAGAAACACAGTTTTGCACTGTGAACAGATCTTCTTTAAAAAAAAAAAAAAAAAAACAGTGAATATTAAAACCCTTAAAAGGTTCCTGTTTTTAATTCGTTTGTATATGTAAATCATTTGGCATATAAATTATACTGCTTCTTTCACCGTTTATTAGAAAATTTACATTATTTCCTATGTGTTTTTATTGCATCTTCCACTTTTGCCTTTTGTCCCGCTTTTTTTTTTACTTTTTGAAGAACGCTAGTTTCTTCATCTAAGAACAACAAGCAGAATCCATCCTATAACAACAGGACTCAGACTCAGGAACGTTATCATGGTTAATATTTAGCTTGTTCAGTGTGTGGAGTGCAAGATGTTTAGATGTTCTTCCTCATCATTAGTGACAACTTTGTGTACGTTAGTTAGCATTCTGACAGAGAAGATAGTAGCATTAGAGTAGCGCATCCAGACTTTAAAGATGGTTAGAGAACACAAGAGCAGCATTATTTCTGTAGTAGAAAGTCTGGAGATAGCCAGCCCCCGACTCTAGTATTAGAGCTTTCATAGTGAGGTGAGTGTATGACGACTCAGCGGCATCCTCGCTCAGCCAAAGCTAAGGCTAGCCCACTGGAGTACGCCTCCCCATTGTTTCATGTGCACACATCTGCGCCTTACGTATCCAACAGGTTTGCTCTCCTCAGTGATGCACCCGCTGAGAAACCTGAAAGAGCTCTGGTTAGGAGACACTATACTGAGGCACGTGAAATTAGCTAGACCTTTAGGGGCGCCAGCGACAGTGGTTAGGTGTATCTTGGGAGCCAGAGCACCGGACATAGCAGATAATCTTAGGGCTCTAAGACAGCATAGGTTCTCCAAGATAGTGGTACATGCTGGAGCTAATGATATACGCATTTGTCAGCCAAAGGTTAGTAAGAGTAACTTTACAGAGGTGTTTAAACTAGCGAGGGCGATGTCCGGTGAAGTAGTTTACTCTGGCCCAATCCCAATGAGACGTGGCGACATAGCTTACAGCAGGTTATGGTCACTGAACCGCTGGATGTCCAGGTGGTGCTCGGAAAATAATGTGGTCTTTATAGATAACTGGAAGACCTTTGAGGGCAAAGCTAGCCTGTTGATAAGCATAAAATTCGAAAGACTTGGAAAGTCTGTTTTAGTAATTTAATTAACATAGATACCAAAACTTAGATCACCCTGAATGCGCAGCCGGCACCTCTGATCTGAAGCTAGGACTGTTACATATTACATCTTTCGCATGTAATGCAGTTATTGTTAATGAAACTATCACAGACAAGGAGTTTGACATATTATGTTTAACAGAAACCTGGATTAAGGAGAACGAGTATGTAGCTTTAAATGAAGCTAGTCCTCCTCGATACAGCTACATACACCAGCCAACTGGTACATACAACTGGTAGAGTAGGAGGCGTCAGAGTCATTTATAATGATAATCTATCTATTGTACAGTCTGAAGCTATCTCAGACAACTGTCTTGTCTCAATTAAAGTGTGTTATAGTAATAATGTACGCACAGCACCGCGCTACCACATTAAACGTACATTCACATCAAATACCACAGAGCTTTATCAATAATCTCCCAGAGTTATCAACTTTGATTGGATCGCCATCTGACTCCATAGAACTCGATCAGGCGACTGAACATTTAGTGTCAACATTCAATTATACATGATGGATAATACATTATAAATAATGTAGCTCCAGTTAAAAGCAAATTGATTAGAGATAAGAAACTCGCTCCCTGGTATAATGACCACACAAGCCCTTTAAAACAACCCGCTCAGAAATTAGAACACAAATGGCGTCACACTAAATTGCTAGTATTCCAAAATGCATGGAAGGAGAGCATCCTGAACTATAAAAAAGCTTTCAGTGATGCTAGATCATTGTACAGTGGAGCCTTGGATTACGAGCATAATTCGTTCCGGAAGTGGGCTCGTATTCCAAAACACTCGTAAACCAAATACTCATTTCTCATAAGAAATAATGAAAACTGAAATTATTTGTTCCACAGCCCCAAAAAATAAATACATAAAAATAATTAATACAGTCTTTAAAATAAAAATAAAACAAATTAATCTGCATTTACCTTAAAAAAACAGATAAGTGACAGACATAAGTGTTTCCATTGGTGCACGCACTGTGTGTGTGTGTGTGGAATTAGCCCCTTCACTCGCCTCGTTTTACACAGTAACACTCCTCCTCCCTCTCCCCACCTCTCTTTTTAAGATTCACAACAAACACACACACAACGGAAACACCGTTTTAAAAGGAAAAAAAGAAATCTCTCTGAGACTGGCATGAGCGTATATTAACGGACTCACTTTTTAAGTTTCACAACAAGCGCATAAACACAGCGGAAACACCGGTTTAACGGAAAAAAAGCGAGACTGGTGTGAGCGCATACTAACAGAATCACTTAAGTTTCACAACAAACGGACACACAAACACGGAAACACAGTTTTGACAGGGAAAAAAGAAATCTCTCCGAGACTGGCATGAGCGCATACTAAGGGAATCATTTTTAAGTTTCACAACAAACACACACACAATGGAAACACCGTTTTAACAGGGGAAAAGAAATCTCTCTGACCTGGTGTGAGCGCATAGTAAGGGAATCACTGCTGTAAAGTAAAAAATTGTTAAAAATCTTTGCTCGGTTTGCGGAACACTCGTAAAAACCACGTTACTCGCAATCCGAGGTTCCACTGTATCTCTCCACTCTTATTGAAAAAAATAATCCTAGATTTTTATTTAATACCGTAGCTAAATTAACTAGAAACAAGACCACTACAGAAATCTCCACAATAACAACATACAGCTGTGAAGACTTCATTAACTTTTTCAACAACAAAATCATAAATAATAAGCAAATTTAAAAAAAAAATCAGGCTTTGAAACCAGGCAATTTAAGTTATACAGATGATAAACTAACCAAACCACATCAGAACCTAGAATACTTTACTCCCCTTGAAGAGAGTGAACTAATTTCACTCATCTCTTCTTCAAAATCATCAACCTGTGTATTAGATTCTATACCGACACATTTTCTCAAGCAGATAGTACCGACAATAACAGAACTCCTGTAGAAAATAATTAACTTTTCACTCAGCAGTTGGTATGTTCCCAAATCCTTTAAATTAGCAGTTATTAACCCGCTAATTAAGTAACCTGACCTTGAGCCTTGTCAGCTGTCCAATTACAGGCAGACATCAAACCTCCCCTTTATCTCTAAGATTCTGGAAAAGATAGTAGCACAGCAACTATGTTCATATCTTCATTGGAATGGCATAAACGAATTGTATCAGTCAGGATTTAGGCCTCATCACAGCACAGAGACAACACTTGTTAAAGTAGTAAATTACCTCCTATTGGCCTCTGATCAGGGTTGCGTCACTATACTTGTGTTACTCGACTTCAGTGCAGCTTTTGACACTATTGATCATAGTATTCTCCTTCACAGATTAGAAAATGTAGTAGGAATTAAGGGAACAGCCCTCTCGTGGCTCAGATCCTATTTTACTGATCGATATCAGTTTGTAGATTTGAATGGTGACCATTTTGCATGTTCTCTAGTGGAGTTTGGTGTTCCACAGGGTTCAGTTTTAGGCTCACTGCTTTTCTCTCTTTACATGCTTCCTCTGGGCAACATAATTCATAAGCATGGTATTAGTTTTCATTGTTATGCTGATAACGTACAGTTATAAGTCTCAGCAAAACCAGATGAGAAAAAAGCCTACTAAAGTTAAGCAATGTGTGTAGGACATAAGAGATTGGATGTTAATTAACTTCCTTCTCCTTAATCCTGATAAGACAGAAGTTCTAGTCATAGGGCCACAAGCAGCTAGAAGCAAGCTTTCTGATCACACTGTAACTTTAAAGTGCAACAGTGAAAGTCCTGGGTGTGATTATAGATCCAGCCTTTCATTTGAAGCACATGTAGATAATATTACCAGGATAGCATTCTTTCACCTCAGAAATATTGCCAAGGTAAGAAATATACTATCATTACATGATGCAGAAAAACTAGTTCATGCTTTTATCACCTCTAGGTTGGACTATTGTAACGCCTTACTGTATGGTTGTTCACCTAGGTGCATAAACAAGATTCAGTTAGTCCAGAATGCAGCAGTGAGAGTCCTCACTAGAGCCAGAAGATACGAGCTTATCACCCCTGTCTTATCTACACTGCATTGGCTAAAATACTACTATTGACATATAAAGCATTAAATGGTCTTGTGCCGCAGTATCTGAGTGAACTGCTAGTGTCTTACGATCCTCCACGCCTACTTCGATCAAAGAATGCAGGCTGCTTGTCAGTACCACATATTATGAAAACTACAGCAGGAGGGAGAGCTTTTTATTACAAAGCCCCAAAGTTATGGAATAGTCTTCCAATTAATGTTCGGGACTCAGAAATAGTCTCAGTCTAGGCTAAAATCCTATTTATTTAGCCAAGGATTTTTTTCTTAGATAAAGGAGCAGATCTGGGGGACTCATGAACATAGAGTATCATGGTGAACTGCTGTCTTCCCCACTCTCATTGATCACTCGGGTTTGTTGACAGTGAAGTGCTTGGTCATTTTACATCTCAGGGAGCCCTCGTGTCTGTGTTTCCTTCTGGCTCTCCCTTTTAGTTATGCTGTCATAGTGAGTCTTCCTGGAGTCCCTGCTTGAACTCTGTACTAAAGATACATTCACATTATACATTGTTTGACTGTGACCATACCTAACTGTTATCTCTCCTTTTCTTCTGCTCTCTCCTCTTCTCTCTCTCTTTCCCTCTCCCTGTCTCTCTGTCGAGCTATACATATCGCTCCTGAGCTGCCAATAATTTAATTTGCACTCTAACCAGTATTTTGGCTCTGTTCCAAATCACCCACACTCATCTTGGATTTTACAGAATACATTTATTTTCAAAAATACAGTATGAGCACACAAAACATTTTAAACACCCAAACATTGATGCATGGTGAGGTTTCAGATTCAACAGTTTCGCACATCAGCTAAATTTGAAAAGCTACACTTAACAAGGTGAGGCAAAAAAGAGCACAAGCATCCCTCTTATAGGAATGTTGTCTTCTTGTTAGGAAACTTTTGCAACCATTTCTGGTCTCTCCAGGTCATAAGATCATGCTGCCATCACACACCAGATCTGTCTTGAACCCAGATGATCCTGGGAGAACATAAATTACATGATTAGATATTTATTATTTATTATATGTATCTATGCTATTCGTTAACTTTATTACAGCATGCATTATTAGGGCCCAACCACTATAGGGAGTGCAGGACCCTCTTGTTTTCCTAAGGATTATTATTAGGGCCCAAGCACTATAGGGAGCGCAGGACCCTCTTGATTTCCTAAGAATTATTATTAGGGCCCAAGCACTATAGAGTGTGCAGGACCCTCTTGTTTTCCTAAGGATTATTTTTTTCCCACCCTTTTGGACTTTTCAAGGAAAACATCCTCATGTTGGACTTTGTTCAGGAACATCATAGTGTAATGCCTTTTTTCCAGCATCTGCCTATTGTACACACAAACATCACTAATGTTAACACACACATGTGCATGCGCGCGCACACACACACCACACTCATACTAACACAGACACATCACTAATGTTTACACAGACTCACACAACATACACACAAACATGCAAAAACACAAGCACATTTACTTGTCACGCACAGACTGACACATCCACACATCACACACCTCTCTCCCTCACTCTCACACACACTAACCCTCACACACTAATGCGCACACACAAACACGCATGCACACAAACACTCTCATACATCACATATATGAACACGTACATACACCCATATCACAAATGTTTACACTCATGCACACACACACACACACACACACACACACACACACACACACACACACACACACACACACACACACACTAATGCACAAATATTTAGGGCCCAAACTGACATTAGCCCTGTATAGTGTGTGATGTGTGCAAGTTGTGTGGTGCAACCAGGCGGTGATTACTTTTCCGAGGTTTTAACACACTCAAATAACACACAGGCTGTGCAGTGCTCCTGGGGTGGCGATGGCAAAGGGTGCTTGGGCCCGTCATCGTTGCCTGCAACTATATATATATTTTTTTTTTTTTTTCCCCCACTTTTGGACTTTTCTTAACATGCTCAAAACTTCATGAAACTTGCAGACAGGTTTGAATCTGATGCCATTCAGATGCCTGAGAGTCGTGTGGCCCAAGGCCCTCAGGGGCCCCCACACGAGATTTTGCTTGATAGCTCATACATACTTTCACATAGGCACATGAAACTCTGTACACATTTACAGCTCATTGAGCCAAACGACTTTCGCGCTGCATGTCCTGGGCTCAACTCAACAGGAGACCGGTTATTTTGGGTCATTCTCAAAAACACACCCAATGGATTTTGATATACTCCTCCTGGGGAATATATATACGATCGTCACCAAACCTGGCCGATATGATTTAAAGACATTGAGGATGCAAAATTGCGGAGGGATTTTTGATATCGCAAATGGGTCAGCCGTGATAATGTCTTCAACACCAAAAAATTATTAATAACTTTGTGTGGCATTATATTCAGTGACATTATATTCAGTGACATCACATTCAGGAACAAACTCATACATCACACACATGCACACGCACCTCTCTCACGACGCACAAACACACTTATACCACACACACATTACAAATGTTAACACTCTCATATCCACACAGACGCACACATGCACATGTACAAAAACACACTCATACTTATGTATATCACACATCACAAATTATAACACTCACACACACACATCTTTGACTCACATGCCCGCACGCAGAAACACAAACACACAAACTAACAAGTAACATGTCTCACACATACTAAAACACACATCACTTATGTTAACACACACACTCACATACCACACACGCAAACAAACACAAACATCCACAAACACACTTACTCGTCACACACAGACTGAGCCATGCACTTATCTCTCACACACACACACACACACACACACACACACACACACACACACACACACTCACTCAACAAATATTTAGGGCTTTATAACTTTTTTGCCATTATATTTAGTGACATTATATTCAGTGACATGTTCAGTGGCATCACGTTCAGTGACATCAAATAGTGTGATGCTTTTTCTCCAGTATCTGCAGCCTATTGTATACACAAACATCACAAACACACTCTCACACTCGCATCACACACATAGACGCACACATTACAAATGTTAACACTCTCACACTCACACATGCACGTATACACAAACACACTCATACTCATGTATATCACACATCACAAATTATAACACTCACACACACATCTTTGACTCACATGCCCGCACGCAGAAACACAAACACACTTATATCACACACACACACTACAAATGTTAACAATCACAGAGACGAACACATACGCATACACAAATACACTCATATCACAAACATCACAGATACACATCCACATATCACACACAGACACAAACACACTAACACACTCAACAAATATTTAGGGCACAAACCGACATTAGCCCTGTATAGTGTGTGATGTGTGCAAGTTGTGCGGTGCCCCCGGGGTGGCGATGGCGCAGGGTGCTTGGAACCGGCTTCGTTGCTTGCAACTATATTATTTAGTTGTAGCACCTATTGTATTTTACTATACTTACCTGTATTTTTTGCATTTATTTATTCATTGTACATCTGTATGATTAATTTACATGAACACTCTTTTTGCAATAAAGAAGTTAATATTTAAAATAAATAAATAACGCTCATGTGCTATGACCAAAAAAATGTATGTTTAATGAGCACTTTTTCTTCAATTTCACTGTGGAAATCAGAAGAGAATGTAGACAGCAGCTGGTTCCTCACCTTACAGAGTGGAGTTGTAAAGTCATTCCGCCTCGTGCCGTATCTGCGCAGCGCATGCACATTTTATCCTCTGAGCTGCGCGATAGATGTGTCAGTAGACATGTTCAGAGCCGTTGATTTTGTTACAAAAAAAACATACACCTGTTAATCCTCCGTGTGGAACAGTTTATGACTAGCGGGTTCTTCTTTCTCCTTTTGTACAGCAAAGAAACAAACTATCTCCCTACCGCCACCAATTGTTTCTGGTTGTGTAAATACACGTGTGTGCCCAGGATCGAAACCGATGTTAAATTATGTTAAATGGCGGAGAAATCGTGCTCAGGAACGGAACGGAACAATCATTCTCAGTGAGAAAACACTCTAGCGCTTCATGTGTTCAACAGGTTTGCCCTCCACAGTGAAGCATCCGCTGAGAAACCTGAAAGAAATCTGGTTATAGGAGACTCTCCTTTACACGTCAGGCACATAAAATTTAGGCCTTTAGGGGCGCCTGCAGCAGTGGTTAGGTGTGACCTGGGAGCCTGGGCACCAAACATAGCAAGTAGACCTCTAGGGCAGTGTAGTGTAGGTTCTCAAAGATAGTGGTGTATGCTGCAGCTAATAATATATGTCTTTGTCAGTCAGAGGTTAGCAAGAATAACTTCACAGGGTTGAGTAAATTAGCAAAGGCAATGTCTGATGAAGTAGTATGATCTGGCCCTATCCCGATGCTTTATTTTTTTAATCATTCATGATAACTTGAACATCGTACAAAAAAACAAATTTAACGCATTAGAAGTTCTCCAATAACATTATAAATGTAGCCACAACCCTCGAGGGCCGTCCTCTGAATTTCTTGGTGCATTTGCAGATTTCCTCTGAAACCTGGTTAGATAAAGTATTTATTGCTAGAAACCTCTGAGATCCAGAAGACCCTCTGAGAACAGTACCCATGTCCATTCTGGACTCAGAAGGAGTAAATTATTGTGTCGTAGAACCCATTCATGTGTTTATGTGTGCGTTTTTGTGTGTGTGGTTGCTGTGTGTGGGTGCTGTGTGCGGAGTACAATGCGCGCGCGCACACACACACACACACACACACAGCGCAGCGCGAGTACACGTGCACACCCACACAGCACCGCGTGAGCACTAAAAATAAAAAAATAAATAAATAAAAATCAGACAAACCTGAATCTGCACTTTGGAGAATTTTGGGGAAGAGTAAAGAGGGCTATAACAAACAAATCTTAAAAATGAAATAGAATGAGCGTCTTTTCACAGCCCAAAAAGAAATGATCAATCACCAACACTGCATAATGGCAAACTTTATTATTTCTATAGTTGCACTTCTGTTTATTTTAATTAAAGGTAAAAAAAAAAACCTGTATATTTCATAATTGTATTATTCTCTCAGTACTCATTCAAAGTTCCCTTCTTGGATTAACAGGTGTAATAGTTTATGACTAGCGGGTTCTTCTTTCTCCTTTTATACAGCAAAGAAACAAACTATCTCCCTACCGCCACCTATTGTTTCTGGTTGTGTAAATACATGTGTGTGCCCAGGATCGGAACCGATGTTAAATTATGTTAAATGTTAAAGAGCGGAGAAATCGTGCTCAGGAACGGAACGGAACAATCGTTCCCAGTGAGAAAACGCTCTAGCGCTTCATGTGTTCAACAGGTTTGCCCTCCACAGTGAAACATCCGCTGAGAAACCTGAAAGAAATCTGGTTGCAGAAGACTCTTCTTTACACATCAGGCACATAAAATTTAGGCCTTTAGGGGCGCCTGCAGCAGTGGTTAGGTTTTTTTCCCTTGTGTGTGTGTGTTTGTGTGGGGTACCGTGCTGTGTGTGTGTGTTTGTGTGTCTGTGTGTGTGTGTTTATGTGGGTGCTGTGTGTGTGTGTGTGTGTGTGTGTGTGTGTGTGTGTGTGTGTGTGTGTGTGTGTGTGTGCACTGTGTGTTGTGTGTGCTTTCTGTGTGTTTGTGTTGTGTGTGTGTGTGTATGTATGTGTGCTGTCCGTGTGCTGTGCGTGTGCTGTGTGTGTTGTGTGTGTGTGTGTGTGTGTGTGTGTGTGTGTGTGTGTGTGTGTGTGTGTGTGTGTGGTTGCTGTATGTGTGGGTGCTTTGTGTGCGCTGTGTGTGTGTGAGAGTGTGCGCTCTGTGTGTTGCTTTTGAGTATGTGTGTGTGTATGGGTGCTGTGTCTGTGTGGGTGGATGCTCTGTGTGTATGTGGGGTGGATGGATTGTTTGTGTCTGCATGTGTGGATGCTGTGTCTGTGTACAGATGTAGATGTAACTACCAAGGTCATGCAATCGCCGTGTGAATGGCATATGGCTGCCGTGACACCCCCGCCACTCTCCTGCCAGAAATGGGGGTCAAGATTTCACAGTAAACACGCCTATTAAAGCACAATTTATTAATTTACCGACTGCCACCACTAGATGGCGCTTTGTTCTCAAGAAGACGTTAACAGAAGCCAGCAATTTAGCTGCTAAGTAGCAATCACGCGATTTTAACGCTCCTCACCCCCGCCGGACCGACGTTAGCAAACTGCAATATGGAGATGAAGATGACAGTTTAATGGACTTTAGGTTAATTTTAGGACATCTGTTTACCAAGTCTGGAGTTAACATTACAGCTTACTGTCAGTGTCACAAACTCACAATGTGACTCTTTCCCCAAAAAGACGCTAAAGCTTCAGAAATACTATTAACTTCGCTATTACTCAAGAAACTGATTAGTATACAGTTTTGTGAGCTCAGGGAATTTTTATAAGAAGAGTGTTTGTGCTCTCTGCAAATGACAGAATTTGACTGAGTGTTCTCTGGATTTGGATAAATTTAGCATTTATTTATTTTTGGGTAAGAGTTAATGTGCAGGTTATTTATGTGACTGGAATACAAAGTCAGGTAGTCCATGAGTGACAAAAGCTGAGGTTAGGTGTACCGGAGCGAGCGAGCTAAACACTCATAACCATGTCTTATCCCCACTCTGGCAGTGACTTGTATACAGTAGTGTGAGCGCTTAGTTAACCAAAGTTGGATAAAAACCCTGAACTGTAATACTCAGTAAGTTATAGTTTGACTTCAGAGTTGCACTAATGCTCATATACGACATATAAGACAGAAGTTCTGGTCATAGGACCACAAGTAGCTAGAAGTAGGCTTTCTGATCACACTGTAACTTTAGATGGCCTTTCTGTTCCATCAAGTGCAACAGTAAAAGACCTTGGTGTGATTATAGATTCCAGCCTTTCGTTTGAAGCACATGTAGATAATATTACCAGGATAGTATTCTTTCACCTTAGAAATATTGCCCAGATTAGAAACATATTGGCACTAAATGATGCAAAAAAATTAGTTCATGCCTTCATCACCTCTAGGTTGGACTATTGTAACGCCTTACTGTCTGGTTGTTCAACTAGGTGTATAAACAAGCTTCAGTTGGTGCAGAATGCAGCAGCGAGGGTCCTCACTAGAACCAGAAGATACGAGCACATCACCCCTATCTTATCTACACTGCATTGGCTCCGTGTGAAATTTCGCATCGATTTTAAGATACTACTTTTGACATTTAAAGCACTAAATGGGCTCGCGCCACTGTATTTGAGTGAACTGTTTGTGTCTTACGATCCGCCACGCCTACTTCGTTTAAAGAATGCAGGCTGCCTGTCAGTACCACGTATTATTAAAACTACAGCAGGGGGCAGATCTTTTTCTTACAAAGCCCCAAAGTTATGGAATAGTCTTCCTATTAATGTTCGGGACTCAGACACAGTCTCAGTGTTTAAGTCTAGGCTAAAAACTTATTTATTTAGCCAAGCATTTTTGTAAATAGATTAACCTTAGGTAAAGGAGCAGATCTGGGGAACTCATGGACGTAGAGTATTCTGGTGAACTGGTATGTTTAGATGCTGTCCTCCCCACTCTCATTGTTCACTCAGGTTTGTTGACGGTGAGGTGATTGGTTGCTTTACATCTCAGGGAGCCCTCATGTTTGTGTTTCTTTCTGGCACTCCCTTTTAGGTATGCTGTTATAGTTAGTCCTGCCGGAGTCCCTGCTTGCACTTTGCACTAATATACATTCACCTTATACATGTTGACTGTGACCATACCTAACTGCCATCTCTCCTTATTTTCTGTTCTCTCCTTTTCTGCTCTCTCTCTCTCTCTCTCTCTCACTTTCTCCCTCTCTCCTTCTCTCCTTTCCCTCTCTCTGTCTCTCTGTCGAGCTATACATGTTCGCTCGTGAGTTGCCAGTGATCCAGACCCCTCTGCCCTCTGGACCCGTCTAACCCGTCCTGGAGTCCTGCTTCTGGTTGGAGATCTCGTCGCATGGATGCCCCGTGTGGTCTACCTGGATTCGTATCGTGGCTGGGAATGGTTTCCATTAAGACTGTCCTATCATCGATTGATGCTCTGGGGACCTGTGACTTCAGTTGTTCGATAGCTCAGGACTGGAATCTCCTACAGTCTACCTGAGCCTCCAGGAACAAACTGGACTCCTTTTAATTTTAATTTTAACACATCTCCTGTTACACCGAACTTCCAGTACACATTATTATGCTGATCAATCCCTGCTATCCATTATCACCCAGATGAGGATGGGTTCCCTGTTGAGTCTGGTTCCTCTCAAGGTTTCTTCCTATTACCATCCTAGGGAGTTTTTCCTTGCCACCGTCGCCCTCGGCTTGCTCATCAGGGACAATCTTATAATTTTGATTCATACACATTGCATACAGACTTACTTCTTTTTATTGTGTAAAGTTGCTTTGCGACAATGTCAATTGTTAAAAGCGCTATATAAATAAAATTGACTTGACTTGACTTGGCCTTTGTTCAGTGGTGTATATACAGTAGTTGTTAAGCGGAAGAAAATACAACACGGATGTAACATTTTGGACATACAATATCCTATATTGGTATTTTTAAGTTTTATTTTATTTATTTATTATTTATTTTTTAATTTATTTTTGTATTTATTGTAATTTTTTTTCTATGCATTTGTGTATGCATGTGTATAGGTATATTATTATTATTTCATATATATATATATATCCGAAAAATTGGGAAAACTTTGAAAGTGTCCCCAAGTGCAGTCACAAAAACCATCAAGCGCTACAAAGAAACTGGCTCACATGCGGACCACCCCAGGAAAGGAAGACCAAGAGTCTCCTCTGCTGCGGGGAGGATACGTTCATCCGAGTCACCAGGATCAGAAATCACAGGTTAACAGCAGCTCAGATCAGAGACCAGGTCAATTCCACAGAGTTCTAGAAGCAGACACATCTCTAGAACAACTGTTAAGAGAAGACTGTGTGAAACCGTGGCATATTTCAAATGGGCTGATATTGGTATTGAGACGTGAAGATTTTGAGATAACTCAGCCCTGGCAATCAGCAACAAAGCATCTCAGGTAGCGCTCCAGTTGTTGGTTGGTCCGCTTTGTCTAACCGTTAGTCTGGGGATGATAACCAGAGGATAGACTACAGGTGGAATTGATCAGACAGCAGAAGGCCTTCCAGAACTGTGCGGTGAACTAGGGCCCCCTGTCCGAGATGATGTCTTTTGTGAACCCATGCAGTCGAACTACGTGTTCTAAAATCAGCTCAGCTGTTTTTTTGGCTGAGGAGGGCCACCAGGTGCACGGCTTTGGAGAACCGGTCGACGATGGTTAAGATGGTGTTTTTCCTTTCGGAGGCCGGCAGGCCCGTGATGAAATCGACGGCAATGTGCGTCCAGGGAGTGGTTGGAGTTCCCCCGGTGTCGGTTGGTTGGTATTCTTGGCCCTGGCGCACACTGGGCACATCTGGACGTACTCCTTGACGTCACTCGCCATAGATGGCAACCAGAAGGCGCGTCCTATAAATTGGAGGGTGCGGTTGGCGCTGGGGTGCCCAGATAGGGGCGAGGAATGGCTCCCTTGCAACACCTCAGTCCTCACGGTGTTCGGCACGTAGAGTCGCCCAAGTGGCACACCTGCTGGTTCGGTCTCCATCGCCTGTGCACGGTGAACCCTCGTTTCCAGGTCCCGGTTAGTGGTGCGATGATCTTGGCGGGTGCGATGATAGGCGCGGGGTCCGCCGGGGGCCGTCTTCCTCGTGTTGTCGGGAGAGGGCGTCAACTTTAGTGTTCTTGGACGGCGGGTGGTAGGATAGGTGGAAGTTGTATTGTTGAAAGAACAGTGCCCACCACGCCTGTCTCGGGTTGAGCTGTTTCAAGTTGTGGATTGTGATCAGGTTCTGATGGTTGGTCCAGATGATGAACGGCTCCCTGGCACCCTGGAGCCAGTGTTGCCATTCTTCCAGAGCCCACTTTATGGCCAGCAGCTCGCGATCCCCTACTCCATATCGCTGCTGAGTGGGGTAAAATTTCTTGGAAAAGAAACTACAGAGATGTAGCTTCTGGTCTGGACTTCACTGGGAGAAAACAGCCCCGGCACCCACATCCAAAGCGTCCACCTCCACAACAAAGGGTTTACTTGCGTCTGGGTGCAGTAGAATTGGGGCGGTAGTGAACCAGTGGCATAAGTCATGAAAGGCGGTGATGGCGGCAGAGTTGAGGCTGAAGTGATGAGATGAGGGTCGAGTCAGAGCAGTTAAAGGGGCAGCAATCGTACTGTAGTCCCAGATAAAGCAATGATAGAAGTTTGCAAACCCAAGAAACCGTTGAAGTTGCTTGAGGGTCTTGGGTAGGGGCCAATGATGCACAACTTCCAGCTTCTGCGGGTCCATGGCCACACCCTGGGGCGAGATGACGAAACCCAGGAACGTGGTGGAGCGTTCGACAGTACAGTTGGTGGGCGAGCAATCTCTTAATGACCGCTTTGACGTGCTGGGTGTGTTCCTTGGCTGTACGTGAATAAATTAAGATGTCATCGAGATAAATGAACACCCACCGCCCTAGCATGTCCCCGAGGACATAATTGATGAACTGTTGGAAGGCGGCGGGTGCATTACAGAGTCCGAATGGGATGACCAAGCTCTTATAGTGTCCAGTGGGGGTGATGAAGACCATCTTCCACTCATCGCCCTCTCTGATGCGCACCAAGTTGTAGGCGCTCCAGAGATCCAACTTTGTGAAGATGGTGGCACCAGAGAAGGCATCAAGGGCTGAGTTGGTAAGAGGCCATGGGTGTCTATTCTTGATGGTGAGGTTATTAAGCCCCCAATAATCGACACAGGGGCATAAGTCGCCGCCTTTTTCTTCACAAAGTAGAACCCCACGGCGGCAGGCGTGGAGGAGGGCCGGATGGGAGTAAAGGGAGGGAGTAAAGATGGCCACGGGGAGGGACCGAGCCCGACTGAAGGTCAATCGCCAGGTTGTAGGGGTGATGAGAAAGAAGGTGTGTGGCTCGTCTTTTGCAGAATACTTCAGCCAGGTCCCGGTAGTCAGCGGGGATGGCGTTGGTGTCAACATCGGGGGACTCGGACTCCCTAGAACACGTCCCAGCCGGAGCCTGCAGGCAGAGTTGGGTTGGCCCCCACTGCAGGATCCGGTTTTGTGTCCAGGACATGATGGGGTCATGTTGGAGCAGCCAGGGGTGTCCGAGGATGATGGGGGGAGATGAAATGGAGGTGAGGTGGAACTGGATCCGTTCATGATGTTGGCCGATGACAAGGGTGAGGGGCTGAGTCTGAGTGGTGATGGGGCTGGAGGAAAGGAGCCGACCATCGACAGATGTGATTTGAATGAGCTGGGATAACGCCTCAAGTTCCACTCCCAGTTCTTTGGCAAAAGAAGAGGCAATAAAGTTACCTGTGGCACCGGAGTCGATGAATGCAGTATTTCTGACCCGTTTGTGGCCAATCCGGAGGTGTACTTGGCCCATGAGGCGGGAATTACTGAGTGTCGTGACCAAGAGGTGGAGGGGGCCCGGTGAACTGCCCTGTCTGTTCACCAGGCCTGAGCGTTTCCCAGGCAAAGTGGGCAGTTGGCTCTGTGGTGCGCCGCTGACCCACAGTAGGCACAGAGCCCTTCTCTGAAGCGCCGTTCCCATTCTGCAGTGGTCAATTGCATGGGTTCCCTGGCTCTGGTGTCAACCACGGCGGGAGGTGGAGATCCAATGCGCAACCGGTCTGTGGAGTATATGTTGGAATTGAACTCAAAGACAAGATGCAAGACTCTAAAAACACACTACACTGCCCATCTGTGCCAACCCATTTATCTGGTAGTGCTAAGCGCGACAGGGCGCGGCGGGTAGTTGGCTAATCGTCTGAGCGGCCACCTCGCGGAGAGCCACCTCGCAGTGTAAAGCCGCAACGTCTTGGACGCTACTGTGGAGGGTAGCGACCTCACCGCTAAGCTGCTCAATCAGCGCAGCGTGCCGATTCATCATGTCGCAGAGGTCCGCTGGGTTCACTGCTGGCTCAGTCATTCTGTAATGAGCAACTGGAGAGTGAAACAGAAGACGTAGCAGTTAGCCCATGTAGCGTGGATGGTAAACCCGAACGCGGAAGCAGCGCGAGTAGGCAGAATAACCATGCGTTTAGTCTAAGAACTCTCTTAAAAAAAGAGCTTGGATCTACACAAATAAATCCGCGTTCTAGCAACACACACTCAATCAGAAAGGCAACCCGAGTCGGTGAGTACTCACTGAAAATGCGGCGAAGTGTCGGAAAATGCATGGACGAACTCAATGGCCGAGCGATGTAAAGCGCCATCTTATTTCCTTTTATGCTTCCTGACGCATGGTGAGAGTGCGCATGACACACCCATTATCGCCCAAATGAGGATGGGTTCCCTGTTAAGTCTGGTTGCTCTCAAGGTTTCTTCCTACTGCCATCTCAGGGAGTAACCGTCGTCCTCGGCTTGCTCATCAGGGACAATCTTATCATTTTGATTGATACACATTCACATTCCAAACAAAGTTTAGATTTTATCATGTGTAATTAGAAAAGCTACACGTGTAGGGTTTTGTGTTCTTTAAATTTGTAGTAGATTTATTAACTCAAATGAATGAAACTGAATGAACATAAAATTCAATCACTGTCAGGACGTGCTACTACGTTGTAAGGGACCACCCCTAGAGGGCACTGTGTGCCTGATAAGTTTGTGTTTGTAGTTTCGTGTTTGTAGACTCAGTTTCAAGGTACCTCGTTCAGTTGATGAGGGAGCTCACCTGAACCGAGGTAGCTCATTAAACCTTCTATAAATAACTGTTTGTTCTGGGAATCTGGGTCGAGCATTAGTAATGTCAAGTGGGCATCTAAGTGGGTTTTGTATTTGGTTTTGTATTTGGTTTAAGTTATGGTATGTACCCTCTGTTTTAAGTAGGCTCTAGTTTTGTTATATTCTTATATGTCTCCAGTGTTTGTTTGCCTCTTGTTTAGTTCCTGATATGTCTAGTTTCTTGTATGTTTAGTTATTTGTATTACTATGCTTAGCTGCTAGTAGGGTTAGATGCTGGTAGGCTTAGCCTCCAGTAGTTTTAACCTCTAGTAGGATTGGCCGCTAGTGGCTTTAGTCGCTAGTAGGTTTAGCCGCTAGTATGGATTAACCTCTTGTGTGCTTAGTCTGTTGTGTGAGCGTTTCCCTTATAGGTTCAGTTACTAAACAGCTTAGTTACTACCCCTTGTAGTTACTAACCCGGTTAGGTCATCTTCCACTTCAACGATAACCAGATTGGATACTAACCCGACTAACTACTAACCCATCCTGTCTCTAGTCTCCCCTGTCTCTAGTCTCTCCCATCTCTAGTCTCTCCCGTCTCTAGTGTCCCCCATCTCTAGTGCCCCTGTCTCTGTTTTTGTCTTGTCTCTGTTCAGTTTCAGCTCCATGTTTCCTTGGTTCAGCTCTGAGCCTGTGTTTTGCTAAAGAGCCTGTGTTTCAGTAAAGAGCCTGTGTTTAACTAAAGAGCCTTTGTTCATGTTTTGTTTTGATTTATTTTGTGATTAAATACCCTCTGCGTTTATGCCTCAATCTCTGCCCACGGCAACAATATCGGCCCGTATTACCACCCAGTTTGTGTGTAGCAACATGATAATATAGTTAACATAATGCCAGCAACATGCTAATGAGATAAAAGTCATGCTAGCAACATTCTAAGCACCCTAGCATCATCTTAACGACATTCTAATGCTGTAGCTAGCAACATGCTACTATAGTTAGCATAATGCTAGCGACATGCTAATCAGCTAACGGTCATGCTAGCAACATGCTAATCACCATAGCATCATTGTAGCAACTTGCTAATCATGTTATTATTGAAATGCTAATACAGTTAGCATACTGCTAGCGACATGCTAATATTGTTAGCATCATGCTGGCAACATGCTAATATAATTATCATAATGCTAGCAAAATGCTAATATTGTTAGCATAATGCTAACAACATGTTAATCGTATTAGCAACATGCTAACAGCATGCTAATGATGTTGCTAGGGGGCATGGCTTATGAGCATCATGATAAATGAGCATCATGATAAACGTAATTACAAAGTAAAATGAGCCCTCCCCCATGTCTCTACGCCAGTGGGATTAACAGTTAAATTCAGTTCCTATGGAAGTTTCCATCATATGTTAATTTCCTCCTGCTGGGGCAGTTTACCACTCGTCCATTAGAAAAGTCATCTCAAGCCCCTATTTCCAGAATAAGCCGAACAATATGTCACCTCTTTCATGGGTCTACGACGAACGGAAAGTGATTAGTCATGCACCAAATTCTCCATTATATGTCAATGGGGCAAATTTGGGCACCTGTTTGGGCATCTTCAAATGTGGTAAATTTGAGATTTCTACCAAATTCTCAATCTGCGCTTCACTCCATCAAAATTGGTCTCAAAGTTAAGTCTATGGGATTTTGGGGGGAGATTAATTGCCCCCTCAAAAAAGTCTCAGCACCCCAATCCTGAATTAGCTGCATGATTTGACACCTCTTTTATGGGGGTATGACAAACGATACAGTTCTAGTTACACTCCAAAATCTCTATTATAATTCACTGGGGCAAATTTGGGCGACAGGTAGATGTGAGATATCTTAGTCTTAGATGTGAGATGCTTAGTGGACAGTGTGTACCAAACAGACCCTAGAGATGATGTAATAATTGTACCCTGAGCATCCAAAAGTACCTGATGTCCCTAGACATTATGTAATGTCAGCTGATGTGGTGTAGCCCCAGACATGAGGTAATCTACTTAGACATGGGGTTATCTTAACTGTGATGTAACAGGGGCCGGATAAATGTGCAGGCATGTCAAATTTAAAGGGATACAGACAAATAACCAAAAGACACATTCTCAGCTTAATGAATAATAAGTTTAATAAGAGTAGGCACAAAATAAAATAGCATGTGCACCTACATAGTGAATAAAATAGAAATACAAAGTGTGAGGCCCAACATAAAAAGTACAGTAAAATAAGGGGCCTGGGTAAGCATCAAATAACAAAAAGGCATAAGAAATTAAATATCAAGCTTCTCTGACCCAGAACCACATTAATGGGAAGATCAGTGTGAAGAATAAAAACAGAAATACCACGATTCAAAAGAGGTGTAGGCGCTTCAGGAAAATCAGTTTGGGTACCAACAGACACTTTAAAATCAATCTGAGTACTGACACTTCTTAGACCAACAGGCCTTAAGATAGGCTGGGCTGGAGTACTAGACTCTGGCTGGACAGGCCTGAAAGAATGGAAAGGAGAGCTATTTGCCTCCGGATGCGGTCTCTTAGAAGGACTAGGCCCGGAGTCATCCTTCCTGACATAAGTAAGACCGTTCTTGTGTAGAAATTGTGTCAATGATCCATCAAACTCATTTTGGCAAAAACTCACTGAGGCTCGGTCCGCAACAGGTTCAGTAGGAGTGTAAACCTCAAAGGAGTTATGCTCTGGACTGTCCTGGCTGTCCGAGTCGTCCAAAGGGATGTATTCAGTGCTTGGGCAGTTGCACTTAGCTATAACAATAAAATAAAATACGTAAATACAACAAATTAGGAAATTTGTTAAATTTGTTAAATTTGTTACATTAAAATGAGTGCGAGAAAGATGCTTACCCATGGCCTGTCTGTTGAGAACTGTAGAGTAACCCGGAAGAACTAAGAATATATAGTAAAATAAGCGCTGCCCCTATATTTTTTAATAACGAACAAACTTAGTGTAAATATAATGGAAAATAATTTGTAAGAAAAATAGATTATAATGGGGAAAAGATATGGAGTCAGATGACGAGGTATATGGCGTAAGCAAACAAGATAAGAGAAAATATAATTACAATGGGTGACAATATTTGGAAAAAGTTGGATTACAATGGGTTAATAATTTGATAAGAAATAAGAAAAAAATGTATAGGGGAGGGGGCTAGGTGAGCGCTCCTCCCCTTGCAAAGTGTATAAAAGAAGTGCCTATGTCACAGTACACGGCAGTCTGATTCTGGCGATGCATGGGTTTACATCCTAGGCATTGCTAAGCTGGCTCACTTGGTTTTATTGCTGCAATAAATCCTGCCTTACTTCATCCAGATCTTCAAGGAGTCCGGAGTCTTTCTTTGGTTCTTTTTAAAGTTAAAGTTTTTGTATAATATTTGTATTTAAGGCAACTGTAACTAGTGTAGGAGAAAAATCTCCCACAGTATCAATGTTAAGCTGACACAGCTTGCGACACCCTCTTCAAATGTGGTGAATTTGAGATTTCTACCAAATTCTCACTCTGCGCTTCAATCCGTCAAAGTTGGTCTTAATGTCAAGTCTATGGGATTTTTTCCCCATTATATGTCAATGGGGCAAATTTGGGGATCTCTTTTGCCCCGGGGATACAACTTAAACCCTCTTGTGGGGTATGTTCTGACACAGGTTGCAAACCTCTTCAAATGTGGTAAATTTGACCTTACTACAAAATTCCTCCTCTGCGCTACAATCCGTCAAAGTTGGTCTCAATGTTAAGTCTATGGGATTTAAAGAAAAGTTTATGGCACCTTAGAAAAGTCATAGCACTTCATTCCCAAACAAGCCGCACGATTTGACACCTCATCCATGCGTCTACGACAAACTAGTTCCCTTTCAAAAGCTACACTCAATGCTGCGTGAAAACACTATGGGAACATCTCTTTGTCGCCCAGTTGTGAAGCCTGTGCATGTCAAACCCGCCGAATACCTTCGGCTTATAACCTGTGCCAGGCATGATGTCACAGAATAAGGTGCACCTGCAGGTTATAAATAGGAGTCTACCGGAAACATCCTCAGATCTTTTTGTCTTCAGGACCGCTTTGTGTTTGCGTGTGTGTGTGCAACAGAATCACGGTAGGAAAGAAAAACTTTACTTACCGATAATGGAAAGCTATTAAGGCACTTCGCGCGCGGCTCGCTTTCTTTAAAGAGAAACCGCGAGCCGCGGCGCATTCCTGGGGCTCGCGTGCGTATGAGACGGGATTTCCCCCTCTCTCTCTCTCGCGCTCTCCCCGGACCAGGAAGTGTTTAGCATCTGCTTCTCAAGCGCGCTCCGGCGCTTCTTATGAGCGGGGGAAAGAGAATTCCTCACTTGCTTCTATGGAGATAGCATGCCGATCGGGCAGACGCGCATAAGACGGGTTTTTCCCCTTTCTCTCGCGCTCTCCCCGGATCAGGAAGTTTTAGCGTCTGCTTCTCAAGCGCGCTCTGGCGCTTTTTGTGAAGGGACCGAATAGATTTCCTTTCTCGCCGCAAAAATAAATAAATAAATAAATAAATAAAAGGAATTTAAAAATAAAATAAAAAATCCCCAAGCACTCAAAGTTAGACGACAGGTTTCTGTCAGGTGGCCAGGGGAGTGGCCTCAACGAGGGTTCCCCCCCCCCTTTATTTTTTTTGGCGACCTCTATGACGAGTTAACTCTTTCATGGAATAAGCCTTATTCATCCCGTTTTATGATGATACCCCAGATTGAAGAGACGCTTGCGAGCTATCTCTCTCCTGGGAGCTCATCCTCCCTGAAAAAGCCTACATTGCCCACCAAGCCATGTAGACTAACATCTTCGTTGGTGGAGAAAGCTTTTCAGGCAGCGGGTGAGGCTGGTGCTGCTCTGCACACCATGGCAGTTTTTCAGGCATACCAAGCTCACCTGCTAAGAGTTCTGAGCACTGGCGGGTCTATTGATGGCGCCTAGCCACAGATTTATTTCTCTGTGCCACCAAGCAGACGGCCCGTGCTATCGGCCGT